>CAUYRT010068837.1:0-16766 GCA_963574885.1 Lepilemur ruficaudatus
GTTGCCTGTAAACAGGTCAAAAAATCATCCAACAGAATCATACTCACAAATCTTGAAGTTGATTGAATTAACAGACAAGAATGTTAAAACAGCTGTTAGAAATATACTCCATAGAATTCTAATAGTTTCACACCTTAGGTTTAAGTCTGTTACCCATCGTGAATTGATTTTTGTGAGAGGTGAAAGGTGTGGATTCTGTTTTAGTCTTCTACATGTGGCTATCCAGTTTTCCCAGCACCATTTATTGAATAAGGATTCTCTTCCCCAGTGTATGTTTTTGTCCACTTTGTCAAAGATTAGATGGCTATATGAGGATGGTTTTATATCTGGGTTCTCAGTTCTGTTCCACTAGTCAATGTCCCTGTTCTTGAGCCAGTGCCAAGCTATTTAATTACTATGGCCTTGTAGTATAGTTTGAGGTCCGGTAAATTAATATCTCCCATTTTGTTTTTATTGCCTAGTATTGCTTTTGCTATACGGGGTGTTCTCTGATTCCATATGAAATGTAAAATTATTTTTTCTGTATCTGTGAAAAATGATGTTGGTATTTTAATAGGGATTGTATTGACTCTGTAGATCACTTTGGGTAATATACACATTTTAACAATGTTGATTCGGCCAACCCACAAGCATGGTATGGTCTTCCACCTGCTTACGTCCTCTGCTATTTCCTTCCTCAGTGTTTCATAGTTTTCCCTATAGAGGTCTTTTACTTCCTTAGTTAAATATATTCCTTGGTACTTTATTTTCTTTGTTGCTATTGTGAAGGGAATTGAATGTTTGATATGGTTCTCAGTTTGACATTGGAAATACTCTTCTAGACATTGGCCTAGGCAAAGAATTTATGAAGAAGACCCCAAAGGTAATCACAGAAGCAACAAAAATAAATAAATAAATGGGACTTGATCAAACTAAAAAGCTTCTGCACAGCCAAAGAAACTGTCATGAGAGCAAATAGACAACCTACAGAATGGGAGAAAATTTTTGCATGCTACACATTCGATAAGGGGCTGATAACTAGAATCTATTTAGAACTCAGGAAAATCAGCAAGAAAAAATCAAACAACCCTATCAAAAAGTGGGCAAAGGACATGAACAGGAACTTTTCAAAAGAAGACAGGATAATATCCAACAAACATATGAAAAAATGCTCAATATCTCTAATCATCAAGGAAATGCAAATCAAAACCACAAGGAGATATCACTTATCTCCAGTGAGAATGGCCTTTATCAAAAAGTCCCAAAACAATAAATGTTGGCGTGGATGCAGAGAGACAGGAACACTCATACACTGCTGGTGGGACCGCAAACTAGTGCAACCTCTGTGGAAAGCCATATGCAGATACCTTAAAGCAATACAAGTAGATCTACCATTTAATCCAGCAATCCCATTACTGGGCATCTACCCAAAAGAACAAAAGACACTCTATAAAAAAGACACCTGCACTCGAAAGTTTATAGCAGCACAATTCACAATTGCAAAGATGTGGAAAGAAACCAAGTGCCCATTGATACATGAGTGGATTAATAAAATGTGGTATATGTACACCATTCAGCTATAAGAAACAATGGTGATATAGCACCTCTTGTATTTTCCTGGATAGAGCTGGAACACATTCTACTAAGTGAAGTATCCCAAGAATGGAAAAATAAGTACTCACCAGGAAATTGATATTAACTGATCAACACATAAGTGGAAATATAGGAATAACATCGGGTGTCAGGCAGATGGGAGGGGGGAGGAGGGGATAGGTATATACATACATAATGAGTGCAATGTGCACTATCTGGGGGATAGACACGCTTGAAGCTCTGACTCTGGCGTGGGGAAAGGGGAGGAAAGGCAACACATGTTACCTAAACATTTGTACCCCCATAATATGCTGAAATAAAAAATAAATATATAAATAAAATTAAACAACAAAAAAAAGAAATATACTCCATAGACTCAAAGATGTAAGGGACTGCATGGGCATAATGACAGGAGTATTAGAAGATATAAAAAAATGAAACAGCAGAACTTCTAGAATAAAAACTACAATATATGAAATGAAAATATCATAGAGATAGGTTTTTGCTTTATGATACCAATTCTAGGTTTAGAGGCTACCAGCTCACATTTAGTGAAAAAGTTCTCTTCTTGATAGCTTATGGACTTTAGTAGATGGCCAGGGTAACTAACCCTTCTCCTTCCACTCAGAACCTAAGACTTTCCTCCCATCCAACAAAGGAACAGGTGGGCAGAACCAGCAAAAGATACCCAGCTATAACAAGCAACCTAATTGGGAAGCTCCTTTTACCACACAACCCCACAGGCCTAAGAGTCCAGAGACTCTTTTTTCCCTTCTGGGAAGTGTCAAGATAGACAAGTGATACTGGAAGAGGGGCCCAACCACAGTAAGTGGCTAGACAGGGAAAGCTCATACCATGTAAAGACATGACAGGGTTAGATGGATGAACCAGAAAGAGAGATGCAGACATAACAAACAGACTAGCACAGGAGGAGGCCTGTTTGAACTTGTAGGTCTGAAACCCCTTTCCCTATCCAGAGAACAGGGCAACTGTGGGAGTGAGGGAGATGGGGGAAGCAGCTGGGGGAACCACATGGGGGCTACCATGATGCCCCTCCCTCACAGAGAGATATGCTGTTGCCTGGCTTGGGGACATTTCTGTCCTTCAAGGTAGCACCAGCAATAACCACTGGGAGCCCCAGTGGCAACAGATAAACCAAGCAAACCAAAATGACACTGCAAAGGCTCTGAAAATTAAACTGCCTTTGAAATCACAGCCCTCAAAAGAAGGCCAAGACTTAAACAAGGCAACTTCCAGCTAAAATAATAGCTTTATGTATGACCCAAAGTCTCGTAACATAATAAATACAATTCCTGGATACAATTCCAGTCCTTCCAAGAGTTAAGAAAATCATAACTTGGATGACAAAAAACAACTGATATCATCACTAAGATGATTCAGATGTTGGAATTCTATGACAAGAATTTTAAAGCAGCCATCATAAAAATGCTCCAATGATCAATTACAAATTCTCTTGAAACAAATGAAAAAAAAATCTAAGCAAAGAAATAGAAGGCATAAGAAAGAACCAAATGAGAATTACAGAATTAAAAAGTACAACAACCTAAATTAAAAAAAAAAAAAACTTAGTAACTGGGCTCAATAGTAGGTCATAGATAATAGAAGATAGAATTTGCAAAGGAGTGTTTATCAAAAATCTTGGAACATCACAAAGATAGACGAAACAATGTAAAGAGCAGGAATATTGGTAAATAGACTATCCTTTTCTCCATGAGTTCTTAAAATCATATTTCATGTTTGAAATGAAAATTATAACACCATCAATGATACTTAAAAATAGGGCAGGTAAAAAGAACTTAAATGGAATTGACATTTCCATATTTCACTCAAAGTGGCAAAATGTTGATACTAGTAGAGTGTTTAAGACACATATGTATATTGTAAATCTCAGAGCAGCCACTATGAAAACAACACATAGAGATGACAGGCTTAGAAACACTATAAATATGTAAAGACAGCATCCAAAAAAATTGGTAAGTCACCCACTGGAAAGCAAGAAAAAAGAAAAATAAGAATGAGAACCAGAGGGGAAAAACTAATGGAATGGCAGATGTAAGCAATAATAGTATCAATAATCTTAAATTTAAATGATCTAAATATACCATTTAAAAGACAGAGATTGGCACAGTGTATTAAAAACATGACTATGATACTTACAAAAACTCATTTCAAATTCAATGGCACAGGTAGATTTAAAGAAAAATGGCAGAAAAGATATACCATTCAAACTTTCACCCAAAAAAGCTGAAGTGGCTACACACACTCACACACACACACACATCTGATAAAGTAGATTTCAGAACAAAGAAAATTACTAATGACAAAGAAGGACATTATGTCATGATATAAGAATCATTGCAACAATAATACATAATGATATTAAATGTGTATACTCCAAACGACAGTCTCAAAACACATGAGGCAAAAGCAGATAGAGTTGAAAGGAGAAATAGACAAATCCACAATATAATTGGGATTTT
This sequence comes from Lepilemur ruficaudatus, assembly GCA_963574885.1. Taxonomy (NCBI): domain Eukaryota; kingdom Metazoa; phylum Chordata; class Mammalia; order Primates; family Lepilemuridae; genus Lepilemur; species Lepilemur ruficaudatus. The sequence goes on from CAUYRT010068837.1 coordinate 4,074, forward strand.
GCCACTCTTTTCTAAGCAATTTACAGAAACTATACAGAAAACCAGCAGATATTGATGATCTGAACAACACAACATGATTTAATTGACATATACAGATCCCTCCACCCAATAACAGCAGAATACACATTTCTGCAAGTGTCCATGGAACATGAAGGAAAATGTATGATATTCTTTATCATAAAACAAACCTCAACAATTTTTAAAGTTCTGGAGGTTGTGTTCTCTGATAAAAAAAATCAAACTTGAAATCAATAAAAGAAAGACAACAGGTAAATCTCTAAATATGTTGAAATTAAATAATATACTAATAAATCATGTATCAAAGAAGAAACTTCAAAGAAAATAAGAATTTACATAGAACTGAAAGAAAATGAAACTGTAATAGAAAAATATGTGAGATGTAGCTAAAGCAGTTCTGGCAGGGATATTTGTAAGACTAGATGCTACAAATGAGGAAAGGCCTCAAATAATTTAAGTTACTACCTCAAGAAACTAAAGAAAAAGAAGAAATTAAATGCAAATCAAAAGAAAGAAAACAATCATAAGAGCAGAAATTAATGCATTTGAAAATAGAAAAATAATAAAAAACAAATGAAACAAAAAGCTAGTATTTTTGAAATTTTTTATAAAATTGATACATTTCTAGCAAGACTAAAAGTAAAAAAAAGAGAGAAGATACAAATCACCAATACTAGAAATGAAATTGAGGCTATCACTCCAGATCCTACCACCATTAAAGAGATGATAAAGGAATACTATGAATAACTTCACATGTATAAATTCAAAAACTTCAAAGAAATGGCCCAATTCCTGGAAAACTATGAATGATCAAAATTCACCATGAAGAATTTTATAACCTGAAGATCCTTGAAAAATTGAAGAAATCGAATTCATCGTTTAAAAGCTTCTGAAAAAAGAAATGTCAAGGCCCAGATGTCTTCACTGGAGAATTCTACCAACATTTAAAGAAAAATTAACATTAGTTTCATACAGTCTCTTCCAAAAAATAGAAGAGATGGAAGTAGTTTTCAACTCATTCGATAAGATCATATAAAATGGCCAAAAACAGAGAAACAGTGCAATAAGAAAACTATAGATTAATATCTCTCATGAACTTAGTTGCAAAAATTATTCATTATTCATTCAAAACATTAGCAAACTAAATGCAACAACATACAAAAACAAGACAAGTGACATTTATACCAGGTATGTAATGCTGGTTCTACATTCAAAAATTTATTGAAGTAATCCAACATATCAACAAACTAAAGAAGAAAAACATATGACCAAATCAACTGACACAGTACAAGCATTTAATAAAATTCAAGACAAAATTATGATAAAACCTCTCTCAAAAAGTTAGCAGAAGACAATTAACTCAACTTGATGAAAGACATATACAAAAAACCTACAGCTAACATCATACGTAATGATAAAAGACCTAATACACATGCCTTCTAGATTAGGAACAAGGCAAAGATGTTCCCTCTCACCACTCTGATTCAACATCATACTGCAAGTTCTTGCCACTGCAGTAAAGCCAGAAAAATAAATAAAAGATATACAGATTGAAAAGGAAAAAATAAAATATTCTGTATTTCCAAATGACATGATTGTCTACATAGAAAATACCAAGGAATCTACCATAAAACTCCTATAATAAGTTAGTCTAGCAAAGTTGTAGGATATAAGATCAATGCACAAAATAAATTGCATTTTTATTATATATACTAACAATGAACAAGCAAAAACCAAAATTTAAGAACACAACACCACTTATATTTGCTTCAAAAAATGAAAAATATATGTGCATACTTAACAAGTCATGTACAGGATTGGTTTTGTGAAGAATTACAAAATGATGATAATAGTTATCAAAACATACTCATAAATGGAGAAATTGACCATGTTCATGTTCTGGAATTCTCACCATAGTAAAGATGTCAATTCTCTATAAATTTATCTAGGTTTAATGCAACTCCTATCAAAATTCCATCAAGGTTACTTGTAAACAAAGACAAGCCTATTCTAAAATTTATATGGGAAGGCCCAGGCCAGACAATAGCTAAAACAATTTTGACAAGGAAGAATAAAACAGGAGGATAACTCTACCCAATATTGAGGTTTCCTATATAGCTACAGTAATCCACAATGTGATATTGGCAGAGAGACACAAAATAAGTAGAACAGAATAGAAAACCTCAGAAATAGACTCACACAAATACGTCAAATATTTCTGAACAAAGGTGCAAAATTATTCAATGGAGGAAGAATAGCTCTTTCCAGAAATGGTGCTGAGCAACTGTACATTTTTATGGTTAATTTTGTATGTCAACTTGGCTAGGTATATAGTGCCTGGTTTTTTTGGCCAATCACAAGTTCAGACACTGCTGTGAAAAGTATTTTTAGATGAGATTACCATTTATATCAGTACACTTTGAGCAAAGCACATTGCCCTTCACATTGTGAGTGGGCCTCATACAATCAGCTGAAGGCCTTAGGAATGAAAACTGAAATTTTCTCCAAAAAGAAGGTATTCTCCTTAAGACTGGAACATACAAACCCTCCCTGAGTTTCCATCCTGCTCTTCTGCAGAATTAATACTGAAGACTGCAACATCAATTCTTACCTGAATTTTCAGCCTGCCCACTTGCCCTCAGACATTCTCTCTTCCTCTCCCTACCTGTCCCTCTCTCTCCTCCTTCTCTCTCTCCTTACACATGCAACATCTTGAATGGATCTGGAGGACATTGTGCTATGTAGCAAGAACCAATCTGAACAGGTTACATAATGTATAATTCCAGTATTATAACACTCTTCAAATGACAATATTATACAGATAGAGAATTGATTAGAACCAGGGATTCTAACCAGGAGTTAGGGACACAGGGGGAGAGGAATGAGACCAAAGTGATACCATGAGGAAGTTCCATTTTGGTGATGGAATAGTTCTCTATCTCGAATGTAGTACTAGTTCCATGAATCTACACATGTGACATAATTGCACAAAACTATGCACACCTACACACCCACCCAAATGCTTAAGTAAAAACAGATAAAATCTAAATAATACTCCACCAATATCAACTTCCTGGTTTAAAAATTGTACTATAGTGATAGATACTAATGGAAGCTGGGTAAAGTATACACAGGACCTATGAACAATTTTTACAAGTTTTCATAAAACTATAATTATTTCAAAATAAAAAATAATTAAAGATAGAAAGACCATTATTAAATGTGACAGATTCTGGGTAAGTGAAATCTAGGTAATGCTTTTCCTTCTTCATATTTTCCTCCATTTAAAGATTCAATATATCAATTTAATATTTATATGTCTATTATCTTTATAATTTTAAAACAGTGAAAACATTAAACACTAAAAATTTTGGAAAGAAATGTTCCAAACACTATTTCTAGGTACTGGTATTTTATATGATTTTTCCTCTTTTTTTCTCTGTATTTTCCAAGTAATTTGTGATATGTGCATATTATTATCATAAAATAACATTTAATTTATCTTAATAAATCAAACTGCCAGAAAATAAAAAAGAATCAGGTGGATTGCTACAACTCATATAAATGGATTCCCATGAAATGTGTTAAATGGAAGACAGTGGAAAAGAGCATCTATAGGATACTACCTTTTGCATAACAAAGAAGGGGATATAAAAAATGTGCATGTATCTGCTCATTTGTGCAAAAAATTAAAATTAACAACATTACCAGAATCTAACAAAACTGTATTGGTGTTGGGAGAGTGATGAGAATGAGAAAGAAAGACTGCAGAGACAGGAATGAAATAGAAAGATGGAAAAATAATAATCCTTTGAGCATTACATTATATAATTTTGAACATTGGAATTATTTCATGCTTTATATCTTAAAAACTAGAATAAAATAAAATAAAATTAAGGACAAGGAAAAATCTCAAAGCTTGTCATACAAATAATCCACCCATATTGAAGGGGAAAAAATGAATTAATCCAAGTAACTTTTGAATAAAGTTTTTTTACCTATACACTCAGGCTAAGGCAAAATAGAAATAAAAAATACTGAATTCTAATAAAAATATTTTTCACAATGGATTGAGTCAGGAATTATGAAACTATTCAATTTACATTCTAAGTGCTTTCTAGGACTAAATGTGCATAAACACATTAGCGAAAACACGAAAAAGCTATGTTCCTATCAGAGAAAAAAATGCAAATATGAAAAGGTAAGAGACTAGAATGAACCTTATACTGAGAATTCAACTTGTATGATTATGAGCTTATGCTTTTTAATGTAGATATATAAATATAGAATATGTATATATGTGTATATATAAGAGTGAATATAAATATTTATGTGTAATATGTATGTGTGTACATTTCCTTTGACTGCTAATGTGACCAGAAGCAGTGATATCCCAGTAGCAAAAAGCAAACAAAAAACACAAACTTTGGTTTGCAAATACCGTCTTCCATTCAAATGAACCAGGGGTCCTTGGAGAAATAGCTGATTCTAGAAAATGAGACAGATGTACAAGATGAACCTAGAATATCTTGTGGTGCCAGAAAGTAAGGAAGCACTCAAACAAATAAAAACATGCAATGATAGGTGTAGGTCAAAGACATAGGAGCCAACTGAAAAAACTCCCAATGGCCAACATCAAAAAAATTTGAAAAATGAAATTTAAAAATTTGTACTGGGTTATAACCTAGAGTATAATGTAAATATCCATGGAACTTAGTGTATTGCTTAGGAGTGAGTATGAGCTAATGGGCAAGAGGGAAATTTTAAGTGCAATGTATTAAGCTAGATGTAGGGATTGTTGCACAATCCTATAAATTAACTAAAACGAATGAATTGTACACCTATGTTGGATAAATTCTGATAAATGATACTTCAGTGAGACTGTTTAATTATGTAATAGTTGGAGCAGAGGATTCTAGGAAAATGATAGAGTAGGAAGCAATAGGAATCTCTCCCCATTTAGACAACAATTGCACTGCAGAATCTATCTGATGTAACTATTTTAGAACTCTGGAACTCTGGAGTCTATTGAAGACTTACAACCTCCAGAGTACAATATGGAAGGTAAATTGTGGTTAATTTCATTAAATTTCAGCTCATAGCAGAGTAGCAGCTACCTATCTCCCACCCCCAGCCCCATGCAGGCAACTTTAGCATGTGTTCCTGGAGCTACATGCACACAGCTTGCAGGAGTTGGCACAAAGGACCCTGTCCTCCAAATATTGGAGATCTGTGCTATGATAACTGATTGATACTTCTGATCACAGAGATACAAGAGGCAGGCAGTCATTATTTTTGTACCATCTCCCATTGTTGCAAGCCCCTTTATCTTCTGCTAAAGTGACTTCCAGAGGATTTAAAGGGCTGCTGTTCTTTTTTCTCTGCTTCATTTTTCTCTTTTCTCCCGTTTGGAGCAAGGCATTAAATATTAGAACATACAAAAAAAATCTCTATATATGGGGAAAATCAGAACATGACCACACATATCCAGGGAAAGACACAAGCTCAGAAAAGACTTCAGGAGACCTTAAGTTCAAACCTCAGGTTGAACGTGGCACATAAACAGCCTGAAACTGTCAAGAAAAATAAATAAAAACTATAACAAAATAAGAAAACAATAAAAACAGAAAACTTTGGGGAAGGAAGAAAATCTGATTTCCATAATTATTATATTACTGGATTAAAAAGTCCAGTTTTCTACAGCAGAAGAAAAATAAAAAAATAATAACAAACAGCAAAGTATGGTCAAAGTTAAAATAAATAAATAAATCAACAAATTGTCCCTGAAACAGACCTGATGACAGATCTAAGAGATGAGGACTTTAAAACAACTATCTTAAAGATGTTGAAAGAAATAAAGAAATATGCTCAAAACAATTAAAAGGAGAAAGTAAAAAAAAAATATGAACAAAATACTAAAAGTATGAAAAAAGTTTTCTGGAAAAACTAAAAGAAAACTAAAAAGAAATTCTAGAGCTGAAAAGTAAAATAATTGAAATGAAAACTTCACTAGAAAGATTAAAGCCAGATTTGAGTAAGCAGGGGAAAGAATCAGTAAACTTGAAGATAGAACAATGGAAATTATTGAGTCTAAGGCAAAGAGGGAAAGAAATAAAAAACCATTGAAAAAAAGTAGATGAGCTAAAGGGACCTAAGGATATCATAAAATTGACCAACATATGAATTGTGAGAGTCTCAGAAGGAGAAAGGAGAGATAAAGAGATAGAGAGATTATTTGAAGAAATAAAGGCTGAAATATTCCAAAATTTGATGAAAAACTTGAATACAAACATTCAAGTAATTTAAGAATCTGTAAGTAAGATTAATTCAAAGAGACCCTATAAAAACAAAAATATTGAATTTAGTAAAAGAAAAGCAACTCATCATATACAATGGATTCTCAATAAGATCCAGAATATTTCTTGTTAGAAACTTTGGAAACCAGGAGGCAGTGGGTTGATATATTCAAAGTGGTAAAAGAAAAAAATATCAACCATGAATCTTATATCTGACATATCTGTTCTTCAAAAGTGAAAGAGAAATTAAGATACTGCCAGAATTAAAAAAAAAAAAAGCTGAGGGAGTTTTTTATTGCTAGACCTTTCCTGCAAGAAATACTCAAGGGAGTCCTACACAGTGAGATAAAAGGACAATAGATATCAAACGTGAAGATAAATGAAGAAAAAAAGGATCTAATTAAAGATAAATACATGAGCAATTATGAAAGCTAGTATTATTGTAACAATAACCTATACTGTACTTTTTGTTTTCTATATTATCTAAGAAACTAATATACTTTTAAAAAATTAGTCTAAAATCTAACATTGTTGTAACTTTTTTTGTAAATCACATTTTGTTTTCTACCTAATTTAAGAACCAATGCCCATTATTCAAAGTGAAGTGACACAAGACAGGAAAAATGTGCCCCATATGTATTCACCATCAAATTGATTCTGACTGATTAACACTATGGTGCACAAATGGTGGCGGCATTCAGTACGGACTCGGGGAGAGGTGGGTAGACCCACATCTGAGGGATGTGGTGAGCACTATGGAGGGGAGGGGAATGCTTGAAATGTAGTTGGTGAAGGGTATTAGGGGTTTCAATAGGGGGAAGGAAATCCCCTAAAATTGATTTATGTGTTTAGCTGTACAACTTGGTAAATTTACTAATAATCATTTAATTGTACACTTAAAATGGAATAAAGGCATGATATGTAAATTAAGAAGTATTCATTATGAGGCTTTAGCATATAATCTTCCAGAGATGTTTCAGCATATGTATAGATGTAATATAGAAGATAACAGTGTATATTCATAAAACTGGAATTATATGCTCAGGTGGGAAATTACTTTTGTACTCAATGACCCATGTACGTCTTTTTATAACAATAAATATTTGGGAAAAAAAGAACCAATGCATTTCAAGAAATTATAAATTTATGATTCTGGACAACAATTTATAAAGATATTATTCTGTGACATTAAGAACCAAAAGAGGTAGAGATGGAAGTGTTAAAACAACTGTTTTTGAATGTTATTGAAGTTAAGTTGATATAAATTTGAATTAGAGGATTATAATATTAGGATATTAAATGTAACCCATATGGTAACCATAAAGAAAATAGCAATAGAATATATACAAAAAGAGATGAGAAATTAAATTAAATATTTCAGTGAAAAATATCAAGAAAAATATCAAGTAAACACATAAGAAGAAAGTATTGCAGGAAATTAGGGAAAAATCTATACTGCATATGGAAAAAAGTGAAATGACAGAAATAAGTCTTTCATTATCAGTAATTATCTTAATTGTAAATGGATTAAACCATCCAACCAAAAGACAGCAAGTGGCAGAATGGGTTAATAAAAATAACATGATTCAACTATATGTCGTCTACAAGTGACTCACTTTAGGTTCAAATACAAAGATGGATTAAAAGCAAAAGGATAAAAACATTTATTTCATGAAAATAGTAACCAAAAGAGAGTAGGAATGGTTGCACCATTATCAGAGAAAGCAAACTTTACATCAAAAAAAGGTTACCAAAGACAAAGAAGAACATGATATATTAATAAACGTGTCAAAATATCAAGAAGATATAACAATTATAAACAGTTATAGACACACCATCAGAATACATGAAGAACAAACTGACAGAACTGTAGGGAGAAGTAAACAGTTCTAAAATGATAGTTGGAGACTTCAATAACCCATTATCAATAATAGATAAAACCATCAGAAAGAAGATAAGGAATTAGAGAACTTAAACTATGCAGTAAACCAACTAGATCTTATTGACATATATAGAACAGCAACAGCTCATGCATTCTTCTCAGGTCACATAGGACATTTTTGAGGACAAACCATATGTTGGTCCCACAAACAAAAGTCTCAAAAGATTTAAAAAGACAGATATTATTAAAAAGTATGTTTTCTGACAAAAATGGGATGAAGTTAGTGAACAATAACACAGTAAAGCAAATGTCAGCAAGATGGTGGAATAGGATTTTCCAGCGATTGTCCCCCTTTAAAAAATATCAATTTGAACTACTTTAGCTCTTGTAAAAATACCTTCACGAGAGCTAAAGAAACTATGTGAGAGATTAAAGCACCTGGGAGTAGAACAGAAATAAGAAAAGATGCACTGAAGAGGGTAGGAAGGACAATCTTACACTACCCATGTTATCCCTCCCCATACCAAGACAACACAGCATGAAGACAAATATTCTCCCTGGGGGAAGAAGAGGGAAATGAGCACTGGACTTTCCCTTGGATACCAACACTGGGCATGCCCAAGTAAAAACACCAGGGGTACACACAGCATTAGTCTCCAGGCTGGTACCTGTGGATTGAAGTTCCAGGCATGCCTTAGTGCCCGGCTAGACCCTGAAGCCCAGGCTCCAGACCTACCTGGTGGACTCAGTCTCTGGGCTCAGACTTACCCCACTGACAGCCCAACTTCAATGGCCCTGGCCTCCACATGACTCCTAGCACCAGGATGGCCTCCAAAGCCCCAGGCTTCAGGGATGCCCAAGCACCGGACTGACCAGAGTCTTACCCATCAGGCTGGCACCTGCACACCCAACCTCCAGACCAGTATCTGTGGATATAAGCTCCAGAACCACCCAGCACCAGGCCAGCCCCTGTAACCCCAGGCCCAGACCTACCCCAGGTTCCAGATAAGCCCAGAGCAAGGTTAGGCCACAACCCCAGGCTTCATGCCCAACTCAATGTCAAGTCAGTACCTCTGCACTAGGGCACCAGGCCAGCACCCAGGAACACAGGCTTCAGGCCTGCCCAGTACCAGGTTGGTACCTATGGCCCCACCATCCAGGCTAGCCCCGCAGCCTAACACTCCAATAGACCCAAGGTCCAGGCTTTTTCCAGCCAACTCTGGGACCATGCTTATCCTATTAGGCACTAGTGTTGGTCCAGCCTCTGCAGACATAGCCTGTAAGACCATCTCCATAGACCCAGGTTCTAGACCAGTTCCTGAAGGCCTAAGCTCCAGACAAGCACCCGTGGCTCCAGGTACCAGGCTAGCCAAGGCTTCAAGACAATCCCAGTGGTCCCAGGCCCCAGTGGACTCTTCTCAGACCACAGTGGAATAAAACTAGAAATCAATACCAAGAGGAACTTCGGAAACTATACAAATACATGGAAATTAAACAACATGCTCCTGAATGATCACTGGGTCAACAAAGACATAAGGAAACTTCTAAAAATTTTGAAAAAAAAAATGAAAATGAAAACACAGCATACCAAGATCTGTAGATGCAGCAAAAGCAGTACTAAAAAAGTCACGGAAGAGAGAATTCTTCCTAACTCATTCTATGAAATCATTATCACTCATAGCAAAACCGGACACAGACACAACAAAAAAAGAAAAGTACAAACCAGTATCCCTGATATTGAACATAGATGCAAAAATCCTCAACAAAATACTAAAAAATAAAAAAGATTCCAACAGCTCATCAAAAAGATAATACACCATGACCAAGTGAGTTTTATACCAGGGATGAAAGGATGGTTCAACATCAATAAATGAAGAAATATGACACATCATATAGATAGAAATAAGGACAAAAACCATATGATCATCTCAATAGAGAAAATTCATTTGGAAAAAATCCACCATTCCTTCATGATAAAAACTCTCAGCACATCAGGCATGAAAGGAACACACCTCAAAATAATAAAGCCTATATATGAGAGACCCATAGCCAACATCATACTAAACAAGGAAAAGTTGAAAGCATTGCCTTTAAGAACTGGAAAAAGACAAAGATGCTCACTGTCACCACTCATATTCAATATAGTACTGTAAGTCCTAGACAGAGCAATCAGGCAAGAGAAAGAAATAAAAGGCATCCAAGTCTGAAAAAGAGGAAATCCAGTTATCCCTGTTTGCTGATAGTATGATATTATCACACTATTCTCTAGAATATGATATCTAGAGAAACCTAAAGACTTCACCAAAAAACAAACTCTTAGATTTGATAAATGAATTCAGTAAAGTTTTAGGATACAAAATCAATGTACACAAATCAGTAGCATTTCTATACTCCTATAAAAATCTAGCTGAGAACCAAATCTTAAAAGCAATTCCATTTACAAATGCTACTATATATATATATATATATATATATATATATATATATATATATACACACACACACACACACACACCTAGGACAAATACCATATGTTCTGTTCTCACTTGTAAGTGGGAGCTAAATAATGTGCACACATGGATGTGGAGTGTAGAATAATATGCAATGGAGACTTGGAAGTGTGAGGAGGTGGGAGGGAGGTGGATGATAAGAAATTATCTAATGGGTACAAGGTTCATTATTCGGGTGATGGATATCCTAAAAGCCCTCACTTCACCACTACACAATCTATAAATAGAACAAAATTACACTTGTACTCTATAAACTTATACAAATAAAAGAAAGAAATCAATCATATGAGCTTTCTCTCTCTCCACCCCCAGTCCTTCCTGCCATTGACAGGCATTCCTTGGAGTTCTGTTTTCACAACATCTAAAAAGACAGACAGAAAGGATGTAAATCTTTCTCTTTACATTCACCAGAAACTGTCTTTTAGAATTTGTTTTTTACAACTTTGAAGAGTTCCTGAACGGACAGTGGGAGGGTCTGCAGTATGTGCAAATTTTCAAGCCTCAGTTCCTGCCCAAAACCATATCTCAAGGGCGAAATCTCAGACAAGATCACAATTTCCAGCAATAAGCTTATCTGCAAAGAAAAGGCAGTGGCTTCTGTTATCTGCCTGCTATTAAGAAAAGAGTAGAAGCAGGTGCAGCAGTTCACAGTACCCTGTTAATTTGACTACAGCCATAAATTTTCACCCCTTTACAACTCCTAAATAAAAAGTCTGAGTAACCGGTCTTCTATGCCAGCACACTCTCCCTCTTCCTCTTTCACGTTGGCCCTTTTTCCATCTGGAAAAAAGTAAAATAAACCCTTTCTTCTTTCTATCCTAAAAAGAAAAGAATAGAATTACCATATAATCTAGCACATCCACTTTCAGGTATATACCCAGAAGAATTGATAGCAGGGTTTTGAAGAGATATTTATACTGCCATAATCATACTGGCATTATTTACAATAGCTAAAACATGGAAGGAACTACAAATGCATGACAGATGAATGCATGAGCAAAATGTGGTATACACATACAATGGAATATTATTCAGTCTTAAAAGAAAGGAAATTCTAACTTATGCTTCAATATAGATGAAGCTTGAGAACCTTATGCTAAATGAAATAAGCCATCACAAAAAAACAAATACTGTATGATTCCACTTATGTAAGGTATCTATAGTAGTCAAATTCATAGAGACAGAAAGTAGAATGGTGATTGTCAGGGGCTGGGGGGAGAAGGGAGTTATTGTTTAATGGGTATAGAATTTCAGTTGTACAAGATGAAAAGCAATATGAAGATTATTGGTGGTAATGGTTAAACAGCATTATAAATGTATATACCAGTGAACTGTGCATTTCAAAATGGTTAGGATGATAATTTTTATGTTATGTGTATTTTACCACAATAAAAAAATAGAAAAAAATGCAATCATTAGTTTATTGTCAAAATGTGTATAACCATAAATATAATTTTAAAACACTTGAATTTTTGTTGTTCTAATTACCATATCTGGACCACACATGGAGCCATCTTGTACAAACGTTTCATCTCTCTTGCTCTTTGCTTCACCAGGCTTCATTGTGGGTAGAAATGTAGATACACATGTGTCTTCTCTCACATGTGCATAAATCACAGATAAATTTTCATGTGATACTAATGATCTGTGTGGCCATGTACAAACTAATTTTCCACATAGCAGATTTCTAGAAGCATAAGGCAGAGAAAATTTTATTTTATTATTTATTGAAATAACATAGGTTGCTAATATAGCTAAATCAAATAAATGTTTACTAATTTGAATCCAGATTTCCACAATTTTCTCTCAGTAAATTTTTTTTATGCTTTTATTTTTTTTTCTTCCTAAACTTTTATTGGGGGAAAACTACAAAACATTTACAGTACAATGTTTACAGTCACAATTTGTAGTGAGCTGATTTCCCAAAATATATTACCACTCAAGTTGACTTATCTTGTTACATTCAAAAACCTACTCTGTCAAAGTA
>CAUYRT010068838.1:0-33588 GCA_963574885.1 Lepilemur ruficaudatus
CTAAGTATTATTTATAATTTTTTTTTTTTGAGACAGAGTCTCACTCTGTTGCCTGGGCTGTAGAGTGCCGTGGCGTCAGCCTAGCTCACAGCAACCTCAAACTCCTGGGCTCAAGCAATCCTTCTGCCTCAGCCTCCCGAGTAGCTGGGATTACAGGCATGCGCCACCATGCCCGGCTAATTTTTTTTTTTTACATATATTTTTAGTTGTCCAATTAATTTCTTTCTATTTATAGTAGAGACGGGGTCTCGCTCTTGCTCAGGCTGGTCTTGAACTCCTGACCGTGAGCTATCCACCTGCCTCGGCCTCCCAGAGTGCTAGGATTACAGGCGTGAGCCACCACGCCCGGCCTCTCTAAGTATTATAATTGTGATTCCTTTAAGAGAAACTTTTTCCTGCATGTGTTCATATGAAGCTGATCTTAGAGAAACTATAAATGCACTGGTCTAGCCTAGTCCCATCTCTAGAAGTAAAGGAAGAAAAGTAGAAGAGTAAGGTGAGTGAAAAAGAATGTTTCCCCACTTGCAGTGAAGGTTTTCCGGCACTCTGGCAAAGCATTAGCCTGACTCCTGCCGAAATGAGCATCTTATTGGAAATTATCATGTGTGATATTCCTTTTATTTGCTAACTTTCTTTGTAATATTGAATAAGTTGTTTTCTGTGTTATTGTCTCCTCTAAGAATATAATTCAGCCCCTTATGTGTTTGCTTTATAGCTCTTTTTGAAACTTGTCCATGTTTCATAGATTCATCCATTTACATTTGCATTTGTTTGAATGCCCCACTGGCATGTTCGATCCAGAAGGGCACAGTTGTACCTATCTTGTTCACCAGTGTGCTCCTAGCACCTCACAGAGTGTCTGGCACATGGTATTTACTCAATAAATCTTTGTAGAACGGGAAGGTGCCTGAGCACACTCAGCCTCCATGCAGTGGGAGTGTCCTGCCAGGGGCAGCAAATGGCAGAGCCAGAATTCAAATGCAGGGGCTTATGCCCCTTTAAACGCTCTGCCATTTGCTTCATGAGTGGGCACAGCGAGCTTTCTTCCCCATGGTTAATATTAATGGGTGGGGTGGGGATGACCTGTGTGTAAGGTCCTCGACTGCAAGAGGATACATTCCTAGAAGGTGGTCCTGGTCCCTCAAATATCATCCACACTTTCTCCCCCAGGCCCCAAATTCCTATAATGAGTGACAAAGTCATTAATTCAACTCTCCAAGTTGGTTTAAAAACTAGATACCTTTTGAAAAAGGAAGCTTAATAGGACCTTCACACTAAGGGGTCAAATGAGGACATTAGATCCACTTCTCAGGGCGGTTGGGATCAGGTGGGAATGGAGAGAGGGCGGGGCACTGGGAGGGGAGACGGAAGAGAGGCTGGGTGAGGGGGGATGGCCAAGGAGGAGAGAGGGCAGGAGGGCAGCAGTCCCACGGCAGACCGCATCTCTTCTAGACAAACACATTGAATTTCGCCCACGGTGGGTGTATGTGGAGTGACTCACAGAGAGCCCGGTACACGGAAGCAATCAATGATGGCACTAATACTGGGGGCTAATATTTTTAAGCATGTTCTATGAGCCAAACTCTGCACGGAGGAACATTTTTCCTGTACCAACTAACTCAAGAATTTTAGGACACAAATACGATGATTATTCCCATTTTATGGGCAAAGAATCTAGGAGGTACAGAGGCAGTAACTATGAGTGACTGCTTTCTCCTGTAACTTGTGATAGGCTAAAATTAAATATTGGCCATTTTTATCATGACTCTGAAAATCCCTCGCTGCCTTCCTACACCTCCTTTTTTGCTGCAATAGCTTATATGTGAAAAGGCTTAGACAATTTTGTCAATACTTTGGCATTATTACTGTAGAATAACTAAAGACAGCTTATAACACTTCTGGAAAATGATTTTTAAAAGCAGATATTTTGAGATATTGTAGATTTGTTTTTACTTGCATGAGCACATGACACCTTTATTCAGGCAGAATCATTTTTATATCAAATGGTATTTTTCAACCTATTCCCAACTATAATACTGATCATTACTATTTATTGAGCATTTGCTATGTGCCCGGGATAGTTTGATGTGTTTTACACATACTGACGCACATATGTGTCCCAACAACCGTGAGACGAATACTATTTGTATTATCACCATTTTGCAGATGAAGAAACTGAGGCACACAGAGAGACTGAATTACTTGCCCGAGGTTTTAGGGGCAGCAAATGGCAGAGCCAGAATTCAAACGCAGGGGCTTATGCCCCTTTAAACGCTCTGCCATTTGCTTTATGAGTGGGCACAGCAAGCTTTCTTCCCCATGGTTAATATTAATGCACAAGGAGTTAGGGACTTCCTGAATATTTCTTCCTGAGAACTCCACTAGCTGGCACCTGACTTTCCCATTTTCATCCATTTCCTTTCAACCCCACCCTTCCCAATGAGAACCTGGGAGACTGATCGAAATAGTCTACTTCATATTCACCCTGCGCTGTTTTTACTATAAAATTTTTCAGCTGTCCCTGAGACCAATCTATGTGACTGCTATACTGCAGATGAGAGAAATAACGTTTATTTTTTCCTCAGCATTCTATTTATCATTTGAAGTCCTGAGTCACCAGTTTTACCAATAAAATGTTTCTGGCATTCCATATGCTGATTAGTGAAGTGTGGATTGTTGGTCAAGATCTGGATGGCAGAAGGACTTGTAGAACTGCCTCCAGAGAGTGGCCTTTCTGCTATAAAGTTTGCTGAGCACTCATCAAGTTCCAGCTTAAACTAACTGGCGCACACAAGCATCACACTGCCTGCCCTGCAGTACATTAAAGTGAGTTACAGACCTTGCAACGGGCAGGCCCAGTGCACCTCAGGGTTCATGGAAACTCGAGTCTGGTGGCAAGTGATTAGCTTTGGGAGTAACTTGACTCATATAGTCTGCTTCCTTTTTCTCAAAATATCCGGGGAGTTAGTCTCTTACTGCAAGGGAAAAAATAATACTCCCACACCACTTGGAACACCCCAGTTTTGGAAAAATCACTTGAAAAAATGCTGCCCAGCCACCCATGCTGCATCAGTGCCGGAGGGTCATCTGGGAAAAGGCAACGTCCAGACGCTTGTGGGAGGTAGGATTTTTATGGTCTGTCTGTGAGTCCAGTTTTGCAGTCTTCAGAGGACTCCATTCAGGCTGTCAATGAAAACCATTGAACCTGTCAAGTTGTTGTTTGCCAGGTCTCCTGGAAAAACACACTGAGAAATCTTAGCACTGGGTGGGTCAAAGAGGATAGTACTAAAAAAAGAAGGAGAAAATGGACGGCCCTGCTCTGGTGTGAGGCCAGGGCTTGGTGCCTCAGCCAAGTTCCCTGGTGATAGAGGAGTTTCCACCATCGGAGGCTTCCCGTCCTGGCTCTCCCCACCCTACCTTACACCAACCAGTCTTCAAAAATAACTCCACTTCCGATGGAGCCAAGTAGAGGCGTTGTGAGCAAAAGGAGCAGGTAGTGTTGATACTCTGAGAGGGTGTCCTGATGAGGGAGGGAAAAATGTAAAACAAGAAGGCCAGCCAGCAGCTGGGAGGTTTTCCTGGCTGTAGGAGCGCTCACTGGAATGGCACTGACTTCCGGTTTCTGTGGCCCAGCCGGCAAACCTATAAGGTCGGCAAAGCCCCTCCTTGGGAGCCTCTTCTCCGTCCCTCCCCCCCTGCCCTCTCCAAACTAACAGCAGGCCTTCCCATCTCCATGCCACGTCCCTACTCACCATCAAAGCTGACCTGATGAATTAAGTCACACTCATCCATTAATGACCACACTCATTGGACATTGCATTTTTTATTGAGTGCAATGCCTTACCAAAAAAAAAAAAAAAAGCGCCAGGCCTTGAGAGGTGGTTTTTTAGATATTAGTCAAAAATTAAAAAGAATTTTTGGGGTAGGAGTTCTACTCTAGGAAAGCTTTCACAGGCTTTTTAGGTCACTATCATCTCCTTGAGCTTCTCTGGCATAGAATTCGTTTCCCTGCCCTCCACCTCCCCAAACGCACAAAAGATAGAATCAGGCACTCCCATCTTTGTGTCCTCAGAGCAGTGTGCTTGGGACTGCGAGCATGTCTTACAACACCATTTGTCCATGCATAGGAGTTGACCAGAGATGTTTCTTGCCTTCCCAGAGCATACCCCATTATCCTCTCCTTGTGCAAACATGGACTGGGGCCTCCTTGTAGAAGAGAGGCTTAATCGAGAGTGACAACTTCCTGCAGACTCTGTGATCCACCCTTCAAGACTGCTGAGAGGAGGAGGAAGCTGAGGACTGAGGGGCTTGCTAAGGTGGAAGTCACAGTGACCTTGTTAAGAGTAACACAAAAGCCTGATTGAAATGTGCTCAAGAGAGTCTGGGGAGAGAGGAAGTAGATGTACCCAGTATGGCCAGGGTACCTGAGCAGGTTCAGTTAAGTACTAGCTGGAGGCAAAGCTTTGCTTTCTTTAAGGACTGTCGCATTGGGAAGAGCAGGAAAATGGCCTATGTGCCTTCCCCTGCGGCTTGGGAAGTTAGTGTCCTCACACCTGCCCTTGACCCTTTTGTCCTCTCCAGACACCTCACTCTAAGCTCATCTTTCTAAAGCTGTTCTGTCTGGTTAATTCCACCCCCTCCCCCAATTTTGTTCTGTGCCCCATCAAGTTGGGCATTGACTGTCTACTATGCTAAATTTTTGTGATTGATGCCTGACTTACTCTCAAGTTGTTTCATGTGGACGGGTGTGAAGGGAGAAAGCTGGGAAGTCATGTTGACTCCGTAGAAATTGTATGTGACTATGAAGGCCATAAGCATTTCAAGGAAGCATCCCATGCACTTGTAACCTAGCAACAGTGGAATGCTGGGACTCTGCAGGGGCTGGGATGGGGCTGTAGCTATGGTGAAAGGGCACGCTGGAGCCCAGGGGTGAAGAAGTCAGATGAACTGGGTTCCAGGGCACACATGGCCACTCACTACCTCTGAGCCTCACTTGCTTCAGCTGAACCCTAGCAGTGCCTGCCACTCTCTTGCCCTTCAGATCCAACTCGGACCCAAAGCCTGTCAATCCTCCCTCCCTGCTACCGCCCAAGTATGTCCATAACTCACCACTACCACCATCTTCATCCACACTATCATTGTCTCTCAACTTGAATACTATATAGAGCAGGGCAAACTACAGCCCACGGGCCAAATCCCAGCAGCTGCTTGTTTTTGTCAATAAAGCTTTATTGGAACGTAGCCACATTCATTCATTTACAGATTGTCTGTGGCTGTTTTTGTGCTACAATCAAGTTGTTGTGGCAGAAATCCAATAGCCTGCAAAGCCCTGAATATTTACTATCTGACCCTTTACAGAAAAGGTCTGCTGACCCCTGGTACAGAGGAAAATCTTATTTATCTAATTATTTTGAATCTTCTTCCTTTTCTGAACTCTAATTCCCATTATATTTTAGTAGACTTCCATATGTGCATGTGTGTGTCACATAAACAAATCTGTTGTGGTCTCCATTTCCCCAATTGTACCTCTTACTTTGGATTTTTGTTTTATTTGATTGTTCAGACCTTCAGAACAATGTTTGAGAATGGAGAGCAGAAATCCCAAACTGGACCCCCACTTCCATTCTGTCCCCCTCCAATCCATTTTCCATGCAACGGCTAGAACAGTCTTGTCAAAATGTGAATCTGAACACATCAGCCACTGTTTAAAATCCTTCAGGGACTTTCCATTGCTCTCAGGACAAAGGCACGAATCCTTACGGTGGCCCTCGAGGCCCCTGAGAGAGCTGGGCCTTTCTTGCCTCTCCAGCTTCATCTCTCACAGTTGTCCCCTTGCCACTCTGTATCCACCTGTTCTGGCCTTTCTTTAGTTCCTTACATGGGCCGCACTCCCTCCTGCCACGGTGCCTTTGCACATACCGCTTCCTCTACTTGGTACGGTCTTTCCCTGCCTCTTTGCCGGGCTGATTCCTCCCACTTACCCTTCTAGTTTCAGCATCACTTTCACAGGGAAGCCTTCCCGATCCCTTAGGTCAAATCCCACCGTCTTCACCCAAATGCTTTTCTTTGTGGCACTTGTCACAGGTGCGATATTTCATTTCTTGGTGTTAATTTTTGTGTCACATCTTTGTTTCCCCGTGATGCAATAAGCTCCCTGGACTTATTTTGTTCTGCAGGCCCTAGCATGGGGCTACGAATTTACCTTACAGCTATGTGTAAACATTCGTGGGTCCAATGGGATCCTGTATACAAAAGCATTTTGCCTACCACAAATCACTGTAAAACTGTAAGGGATTATTATTATTAAGAACAGATGAGAAGGAGGAAAAGTAATTCTTTCAATGGGGAGGTTCTATAGACATTTTAGGAACATAGGAGGGAGATATTGGAAATTGCTGGAGGCAATAAAGTTTTCCTCTGTTCTTCCAAAAGACCTCATGGAGAAATCAAGAATAATTTTGGAAATGTGTTCCTGTGGGAATACATCCCATTTACACTAGTTGATGGAAGCCATTAAAATCTCTGTCCACCTGACATTCTGGTGGTCAGTTTTGAAATACATGCCTCTAGAGAAGAAGGGAACTTCTCCAGGGAATCCTAAGGAAGAAAAGGGTCCCATGTAAAATATCATAAAAAGAAAATGAACGTTTATCTAACCCTGACATCTAATTTGACCGTTCTAAACATTAGTGTCATAATCACAAACAAATGGTGGGTTCTGGGACACCAGAGAAAAGTTGGCTTTTTTTAAAAAGTCTGAAGAAACATCATTCAGGAGAAAAAAATAAGTCAGAGTAGGAATAAAATACAGACTATAAATGTGAAAGAGGAAAGAAAAGCGTTTCAAGGAATGACCTTCTTCTGGCTTCTGAGTTGTACTGAGTGATTTGATGTCATTAGCAAGATGAACCTATTGATTTTTTTTTTATTCCTGTAGTAAACAAATGGAAATCTAAGCTTTTTACCACTCATAGTACATTGTTTCCTGTAGTTATAAATATATTTTCTGCTCTCTTAGCCTGGGAAGCTATGTGAGGGAGGGGGTCTTAACCCTTCGACGTCTGGCTTGAAGGCCCATTTTCCTATTTATACTTCCCCCTCCAGGGGCTAGGAGCAATGGGTAGGAGGGAGAACTAGAATACACTCAATAGGCCACAGTGACAAATGATTCTCCCAGGGAGATTGTCACCAACAAATGTCCAGAAATGGGCTGCAAACTCTGCCAAGAGTCCACCCTTATAGCCTGCTGGTGCCCAGAAGCATCTTGCTTAATCACTTTGTGAGCAGGGCCCACAGACCATGCAAAGTCTGCAGAATCTGCCCATGTAGGTTCCAGAGGGAGTGGTTTAGAAGAAAATGAGGCAGGCTTTGACCGAGAGCCAGCCCAAGCCAGCATCTTGTATACAGTGGGCCCTTAAACAGCTACTTGTAGTATTTATAGAAGGAAAAGAATAAAACAAGAAGAGTGGGGGAGAAATATGAAAGGAAGGAATGGTAGATAAAGAGGAAGGGAAAGAATGAGGAGGAAGGAAAAGAAGAAAGAAGGTGTATAAATTAGCTTTTTCTGTATAACAGAACACCCTGAAACTTACCAGCTTAAAGGATAGCCATTTAATTAGTTAACAATTTTAGAGTCCATAATCTTGGCTGGGTTCAGCAGGAGGGTCCTTCTGCTGGTCTCAGTTGGGCGCACTCATGCATCTGCAGTCAGCTGCCAGTCAGAGCAAATGACTCTGTTCCTGGGGGTTGGCCAGCTCTTGGTTGGAGCAGAGAGAGGACTGGGCATGTGTCTTTCACCCTCTGGCTGGCTAGCTCAGGCTGGTTTCCATGCTTACATGGTGACTTGAGGTTCTGAGAGCAGCAAGAGAGAGCAAATTCCATGCTCAAGCACTTCTCAAGGTTTTTTTTTTATATTGCCTTTGCTAATGTCACTTTGGGCAAAGCAAATGGCAAGACCACCCCACGTTCAAGGGATGGAGAAACAGACTCCCCCTTTTGATAGGAGGAGCTGCAAAGTCATGTTGCAAATGGACAAGCATACTGGGATAGGAAGGATTTATGATCAGTTTTGCAATCCACCACAAAATGGAAAGGCTAGAAATTTCTTTTGCTGGCAAAGTTCAGAGACACAGCTTGAGGTAGCATTTGAAGTCCTCATTGAATTTAAAAATATTATTGATAAATCACTAAGTTTCTATCTTCTACAGTTTATATGTCAAATAGGGCTGGATAATAATGTTAGAATGTTAAGAAGTTATTCTTGCCTATAATCCCAGCTACTCAGGAGGCTGGGACAGGAGGATCATTGAGCCTAGGAGTTAGAGGTCAGCCTGGGCAACATAGCAAGACCCCATCTCTTAAAGAAAAAAAAAGAATGTGCCTTCTTAATCATTTCCAGTGGGAACAATAAAATCTTTATGTGTGTTTCCTCCTCTTTTGTTCCCTGGAGTCAAGTGTTCAGTACATCTCAAGTGGCAAATATATATGGAAATAGAAAAAATTTTAACGCATCAGCCTTAATTTCTAGCCCAAGTGTCAAATACATAGCAAAGACTTACTAACAAAGGAAAAATTTACGTGTGTGATTTTCTTAGTTCCTACTTGGTGGGACCTATCCTATGGGTACAATTATTTGTTCTTTCCTCATCTGTGTATCTTTTGGTCATATTGTCTCTCATTATTGAAAACACAGGCAGTACCCAATGTTTGTTGCTACCCAGTGGAAAGAGAAGTTAAGAGATAATTTTAAAATATCAGACATAGCAATTGGGATTGATTTTGGGTTGCGGTAGTTATCTAAATTCAATTTTCCTGGTGAAATGTTTTCATGTTAAAGGAAGAAAGTTCATGCTAATTAACTTTGTATGAATACAGCTTCATGTAAGATTTTGCATTTAAAAAATCAAGTACGTAAGTGTTCTTTTTTGTGAAATAGTTAATTGATGTTTTTGTAAAAGAATTAATTGGTAGATTCTTGCCCTATGCATTTACTTTCAAGATGGCAATTGTTTACACCCTAAGAAAAGCCGTGCCCTGTTTTGAAACACCTTTAGTTCTGCCACATTGGGTGGAGAGCTGGTGGTTGCCTCACCCAGATCACCATTGGGACTAGAGGTTAGGGAGTCACTTGAAGGTGGGTTTCTCACTGCATGGTCTTTGATGCTCTCTTCTCCAGCTCTGGGCAGAGGCAACTAGCAACATTCCAGCCCCTGGAATACACTTGGCAAGCCTCAAGCTAGGTAAGGGGAGGGGAGGAAAAGAGAGAAACTGTAGGATGAAGGAGAATAGAAGGAGCAAGAGGAAGAGAAGCCTGGAGGGAGGCGGGGAGAGGAGAGAAAGCTTCCAGTGCTATAGGAAAATTGCACGGTACCAACGGTTGCAAGAGGCCTGCTCCACTGCGCCGCAGCCCACAGCGTCACCAGGCTGGGCAAGAGGTCATCTGTTGAGATGTTTCAGAAAGCAGTTCTGAAAGCTCTCTTAGTCACTTCTCCAATTTAACAAGGATGGATACCAGAACATCCTTCTTCCACTTTAAGTTCTTTGGCTCTGTGTCTTGGCTTAAGCTAGTCTCTCTTTGGAATGTTTTTTCCCATTTCTTCACGTAAAGGGAGTCGCACATCCTTTAGCCTGCGGTCTGACTCTTACCTCCTTGAGGAAACTTTCCTGGATCCGTGTCCCCACACTGGGTCAGCAGCCCGTCCTCAGCGCACCTGTTACTGCCCACAGCTGACTCCTGTGACCCCTCCAGCAAGCCTGGCATTCTGGATTCAGGCTCCGCTGGTCCCCTCGGCCGTGTGCCCTTGCGCAGGACGCAACCTGCACAACCATACAGAGTGGCCCTGTTTTTTGGCACATAGTGAGCATTCAGTAAATGCTTGTTGAATGAATTATCTTTAGAGTTTTCCAGAGCCATCTCACAATGTAACTCCTCTCGAATGGTGGCACCCAGAACTGAACAAGCCTGTCTGTGCAGGTGAGGGTCCTGTTAGGCAGGGTCTCACCAGTTATGGGGCCACCATAGGTTTTTGAACCACTCTTGTGTGTTCCTCAGTGGCAACACCTACCATTCTGTGAAGCCAAGAATCTGCGTATCTCTGACCTCTTGTATGTGCCCACAGGATAACCTTCGCCATTGTCTCCTTTTGTTGCAATTTGTTTTTCCTGCTAGTGTAAAGAAACTTCTCCTTGCTTATTTCTGGTCACATTCCCAATTTATCAAGGCCTCTTTGTTCTCTGGTCTTTTCTTTTATGGCGTTGGTGTCATTGCCAGGAACTTGGAGGCAGTCTCTGCCCCTTAGTCTGGGTCACTAATTAATCATTAGGTTCTTAAAGAAGTGCTGACCGTCCAGGGTGCTGCATGTCACAGTTCTGTTTTGTTTGGTTTTGGTTTTTTGGTTGGTCCTTGGACCAATGTCACATTACCCCAGAGGGCAGTGGGACAATTGCCTGGTGCTGCTCTTACCTGTGCCTTTTGCCTGTTCACTGCTTAGCCTCAAGATGCCTGGACCCCTGGCCGGCCTCTCAGGGTAGGAGCTCCAATTCTCTCTCAGACACGGCCTCTCTGAGAGCTTCCTTTGCCCTGAAGCAGGGCTCTAGGTACACCCAGACATGATAGTTCCTTTCCACCCAAACCACTTGCTTTTTTTTTTTCAGTCATGCTGGTATTACCCTGGGTTTTAGCCAGCTTGATAAATGAAGGAAGTTGGATGCATTCCCAGCCTCCCTGATGTCATGGTTTGGGGCACTCTGCAACTGTGGGAGGTTTCAGTTAATCCTAGCAATTGGTGAATTTGCTGTTCTTCTCAGAGAAACTTCTCTGTTCCATGCCATGTCTTACATAAGTTGATATGGTTCCTTTTGTGACTTGCCCTTTCCTTTCAGTGATGTAAGAACACCAAACATTGGCAGTCACTACGTTTTTTTACTGACGTTCCAGTGCTGAATCGCTGATCAGATCCTTATTCCTGTTTAGCTTCTCCAGGAGGTAAAGGCTGGTGGGTGTGTGGTGGCAACAGAGGCAAGGAGGGATGCAGAGGCTGAAGGATGGACAGTTTTGGCATGTTCACATCATTGCTTTTGACATGCTTTTCCACTAGAAGTTCCTGCTCCCTGGCTGGGACACTGGTTTCTTGGCTCTGAGACCAGAAGTCTCTGTGCTCCCAGTCAGGCCTTTCTAATAGGGTTAGAACAGAAGGGGAGATGACATCAGCTGAGCAAGGGATGGCCTTGCCTCCCATTTCCCCTCCTGAGCTTGGTGGAGGAGCTCTGGCTGGCTCTCCCTCTGTCTGGCTTTTCCCCACTAGAAAAACATACCTAGTTGTATAAGTAATGCGTGAATACATGTTGGTGTTCTATGGAGTAGCAATTTGGCTTCATCCTTTCCCACATCACACTCCTATTGATGGAGACTTGGTGGGTTTCCTTCCAGGCTTTTTTGTGTGCATTCACCCTTGACACTATATAAATAAGCCTACACGTATATAGCTTTCATTGTTTCTTAACATGTCCGTGTATGTGTGTATAAAATATATATATAATTAAGAAACTTGATTTTTTCACTTTATATGTATTTACAATCTCTATGTCAGTACATCTAAATCAACTTCATTTTTTGAAGCATTGTGTAATATTCCGTAATACAGATGTGCCGTTATGTATTTATTCATCTACCGATAGATACTTAGACTTCCCCCGCACCCACACACACACAAAGCTGCAATGACAGTGTTTCTGTGTATATTTTTGTGTATATGTGCCAATATTTCTATAGGGACAATCTCTGGAATTGGAATTTCTACATCAAAACGTATACGCTTTTACAATTTCAAAGCATAGCTAAACTCTCAACATTCACATTTCCACCAACAGTGTATGCAAGTGTTTACTTCCCCACATGTTCTCCAGCTTTGGATATTATTAGGCTTTTTAATTTTTTCATCCACTGGGAAAAACAAATGTCATTGTTGCTTGTCCTACTTTTCTACCTGAAAGTGTTCCAAAGGAACAAACAGAGCCTCCTGTTGTTCATTAATAAACTGGATTACCAGGAACCACTTAAGTGTGCTTTATTGTGGTCGTCAGTAAGGTTTTGGAAGAGGTAGTGTGCTTGAGTTGTGAAATTTCGTCAAAATATTATCAGAAATCCCTATGTAGAAAATCTTCATTTTCACAAATGTTAAATGAAATTCTTTCTATACTCAAGTCACAGTCGATTTGTTTCTTTGATTATTTAAATATTTTTTTCAGTTGTTAATCCTACATTCATTCCATGTTGAGCACTGGGACATGTATTTGCGATTCCGTTCATCGTGGGACAGGACAACATGGTTGGCCTTCATTTTTGTCTTCATTAAACATTGTTTAATGAAGTTTTTCTGCCATATTGGGCTTTAATTTATTAAGAACTATTTCCTTTTATTTTTCCTCTTAAAGAATATATCGTGATCAATAGAAACTCACCATGATTCCTTATTTCTTATTTCTCTATCTCACATGAGAAGATACCATTACGTGAAGTGACTGTCATCTTCAAGCTAATAACTGTACCAGTGTTTTGGTTTTTAAGTAAAGCATGATGGAATATTCTAAAAGATACAAATCAGGTTGTCAGCAAGGCTGTCTGCTTTGGGTGGGCACCCTATTTCCTTTCCTCAGTGTGTATCTGGGCTTTCCCTCATTCATGTCATTACCAATGTCCCCACTTCCTCCTCCTCTTTCAACCTGAGCCAAACTTAATAATCAACAGACAGTCATTTTTTCAGACCTTTGATGGAGAAAGAATTCTGCCCCTGGCACAGGATACATAAATGCCCCAGTGCTTGATATCAAGGAATTTAGGTTCTAGGGATGTTAAGTCACAAGCACATGGAGAAATACTGAACCAAGCAGAGTCTCTAGAAGGGGTCACCCCAGCCTAGATCTGGTCCAATCACTTCATTGTCCAGAGCTCCTGTGATGCTGTTAATGAAGCCTTAGACTGAGCAGTAATGCATGCTACTAAAACATCAACAAGGTCAGCCCCCAAACTGGCTTTGGGCTTGTTCTTCTAGTTTATGTAAGTTCCTTAAGAGCAGGGTTTGCCTCCTCCATTGCTTTTGTAACACCACTGCCAAGTTCAAGCTGTGATGTGCAGCAGGGGCTTCCTAGAGCCCCGGCTGATGGGCTGAGTGCAGCACTGGAGCATGATGCTGCCAAGAACACTCACTTCCCATTGGTCTAATTTTCTTTACTTTTTTTCATTTTCAGATGTGTGCGGAGTTTCTCCACCTTTTTTCCTGAACCTCCTGTCAGGTGAGTGAGACTATTTCTATGTGATAATGTTGTAGAAATGAACATGTTGGGTTGAGGTTTTTTTTCTTTCCTATTTCCCCCCCTTCATTTCAAATTCCTATCCCCAGAACAACTTTATTCTTTTTTGTTTGTTTGTTTGTTTTGTTTTTAACTTGTAACTCCCACTTGAAGCTCTCTCTTCTTCAGACATTTTCTTTTCCTTGGAGATTCTATTGTTGACTCATTCCTCTTTGCTTTCGAATAGACTTCAGACGTGGGTATAGGTTTTGGAGTTAGGTGGTGCAGGGACAGCTGGTGAAGGAGAATGATCATTTACATAGAATTCTTTGGGTTTTGTTCCACTGTTTTCCCCTTTCCTGCTCCCTGAACTTGCTTGCCTGGCTGCAACAGCTCTTGTCTTGTTTTGAAACAGACCCAAGTGCTGTGCACACGCAGCTTTCGAAGGCGCCTCCCAACCAGATTTCTGCCCCCACCCCCTTCCACATAGAAATTCTGAAGCCATGCTTTCTCTTTCTTTTGAGACTCAGATATAGTGGTTATTTCTGAGATTTCGTTGATATAAATTATCAAAATCTTGTAAACACTGCAAATATTTATTATCATTAATGTAAATTAGAATTATCCTATTATAATTTATATGATAAATAACACACATAGCTATTCTAATAGATACTAGTAAGTTGTTGTTACAGATGAGGTTAAAGCACCTGAGCAGGGTCACACAGGTAGCAGTTGGCCAAGCTGGGACTTGAAGCAGGAATGGGCATGTTGCGGCGACAAAAGCAAGCAAGGGCACGGAGTATCGGTGAGGGGCGGTTGGCTTCCTGAGCACTTCACTGCCTCTCCAGTGTGATCTCCTGAATGATACAAACCATATGCTTCTGCCCATCCCTGCCCCATAAGAAGTATCTCCTATTTCTCTCCTCTACATACTGATAGAATTATTTTGCAGCAATAGATTCCGGTCAAAATCAATCAAAAAAATCTTTGTCGAGTGCCTGCCATGGGAGGGGCGGGCAGGTGGAGACCAAACCTATATAGGAGAGGCCAGTTGTATTCCGGTGCCCTGTTTTGGTTTTTAGGCCAAGTTGAGTCTCATGGACCATGAAGAGAAAGTGACTTTTAAGTTTGTTTGGTTTTTTAAAAATCATTATTTATTTGGCCATACCAAGGACCAATGAGTCTAAATAGTGGCTATCAGCGCTTTGAGGGCAGGAAAGACTATCTATCTGTCTTGTTTATTGCAGTATCTCGGGTCCCTAGCATAGTTCCTTGCATGTAGGAGAACCTCTATAAATATTTTTAAACTAGATGACTGAGTGCGGGGAATAATTCTGAAATCTGTTTACGTTTAGCATTGGAGTATACTGTAAACTTGTCTTCTAATCATGCTTGTAATCAGAGCTAACACTTCTTGACTGTAGTAAGACTTTCATTACATTACATCATTTGATCCCTCCAGAACCCTATGAAATAGGTCTTATCATTGCCTACATTTTTCTAGATGAAGAATATTTAAGGTCCAGAGAGGTTCCTTAGAACAGTCCAAGGTTACACTGCAAGTGGTGGAGCTTAGATGTGAAGGCAGGCAGATAGATGGCTGTACCAAGCGTGCTCCTGAATCCCCTGCTGTCCTGCTCCTTCATGTGCGTGGAACATAATTTCTGTGAGCGCTGGGGGCAGACTCTGAAGAGTGAGGGGAGAGAGAGGAAGCAGGCTTTCCCCTTGCCTTGGGTAATTCACACATGAGCAATCAAGAGTATGGTAGATTGCAGGTAGGAGAATGGAGAAATTTGGATATGAATGAGGGAGCCAAAAAAACAAAACACCTCTCACAAGGTTTTGTGAGTCTATGTTTAGTTTAAGTGCATAATTTATTTCTACGCTTGCACATCTGCTACGGATTTACTCTAACGCTTCTTTTTTTCTGCATTAGAAAGCACTTAATGCTTATTAAGAAAATCATTCTGCACTGTAAAGACCAAACAAATCAAATCATTTCCTTCCATTTGATTCTAGACATGTGAAAGCTTCACGTTGCAGGCATGCCACATGGTCCAGCATTGAATTGACTTTGTGCTATGACAAGTAACACACAGAGTTGCTGTTTTCAAGTTCATATTCAGCACTTCCTAGTCAACCCAGTTTCTGTCATATTCAGGACATGGTTTTTTTTGGCATATGAGATGTTGTCTCTCTTACTACAGCAATGCTGGTTTTAGTTCTTGATGACCTTATCTTCCAAAAATTTTGTTGCTGCAGTTCAGAATGGTTCCTTTTGTCCTATATTTATTCAAATTACCTCAATTTACAAGATTTGAAATTGCTGCTAGACATTTCTGTGTGCATTCCCGGAGAAATCTGTCAGTAGCCTCTTTTGATTTATTTACTGGGTAAAAATGTAAGGGCTTTCCTTGTCAGCTTTTGGCATCAGGGTTATGATAGCCTTGTAAAAATAAATTAGGACGTGCTCTCTCTTTTTTTTCTTTTTGAATTTTTGTGAGATTGGGATTCTCATTCCTTAAATATTTGATAGAATTATTGGTGAAACTATCTGACCCTGGAGTTTTCTCTGTGGGAAAATTTTTGAGACTTTTAATGGTTATATGTCCTATTCACGTTTACTATTTCTTCCTGATTCCTTCTTGGTAGGTTGTATTTTTTTCTAGGGATTTGTTCATTGGCAGTCAAACAATTCAAATCAATTGCTTTTTTCACTTTTTGTCCTTGCTTATCCACACTGAGAACCTCTTCAGTACCTCCCTTTTAAATTTCCCCTTCTTCTCGTTTTGTTAGCCAACACATATGACTCAATGTAAATATCTCAAAGGCATAGAATTTCTAGAAGACTTGGGGGACAATTATCATACTTCATGTTACTCAGGTCAAAAATATTGATTATTGCATATGTCATAGCAGCTATGGTATAATTAAATTATGCTAGTGAACCAGAGATAACAGAGAATAACTCTTCACCCAGACCTGCCCTACAGTGGTATCAAGCTATTTCCCCCTTTTAATCTACTCTTTAATTATTCTATATCTAGATAAAGATAGATTTATCATTTATTGCCATTATGATAAATTTACTGTTTTATATATTTTTAAAAATATGATAGTGATACTATTTAACGAAATTAAGAACCCTAAAATAATCTTTTGGAGTGAGTTAAGCAGCACACTGATGTACAGTCATGTAGGTTGTGCACTGTTCAACCCGAGAGGTTGCCATTTACATCGGAGTCCACAACCTAAACAGGGGCCCTGGACTAAGATAAATTTGAGATAATCTTTAATGAGTGGCTACCTAGTGTCAAAGTCTAGATTTTACTATTTAAATGCTAGCAAATAGTTTTCTCTGTAATTGATGCTATCCTTAGCACCTTAAAAATTTGTTAAGAACCAGTTGCTATTCAGATCATCTTTGTTGATGACCTAGATAGCATTGAGCTAACCTGTAGTATACCAAAAGATTAAGAAATGTTGAAATGTTCTAGGTGAAAAAGAAAAAAATGGCTTTTATGTACAATGAGGAAATGTTTCAAAATCCACAGATTTCCCTTTTGGGAAATCTAGATCAATGATCCTAGAGAACTTATGATCTAACAAGCCGTTCTCAGTTGGTGCAGAATACATAGGAGCTCATTATTTCAAATACCATAAAACTTCTCCTTCTATTAGCAAATATATGTTCAGTCTTGAGAAAACGTCTTCCAGTCTTGACAACTGAAAGCAGTCTTTTCAGTGGTGCCAGTCTGTAGGAAGTTCTTGATCCAAGTTCTTTTTTCAAGATGACTGCTGGAATTATCCTTCATTCTGGCCTCTCCTACCCTCATTTGGGAGTCAAGTACATGTTCTCTTCAGTGAAAAGGCATGGTTTATTTTGATCAGAGGCCCAAGTCACAGCACAT
This sequence comes from Lepilemur ruficaudatus, assembly GCA_963574885.1. Classification (NCBI taxonomy): domain Eukaryota; kingdom Metazoa; phylum Chordata; class Mammalia; order Primates; family Lepilemuridae; genus Lepilemur; species Lepilemur ruficaudatus. The sequence continues at coordinate 17,202 of CAUYRT010068838.1, forward strand.
AATAATCAGTCACCATGTACTCTGTGTATACTAATTCAACTTTGACCGTATCTTGTACACTACGTAAGTCCTGCCCTATGTGTTGGCCAAGCTCAAGAATGAGTTTGCAGAAATTTGGAAATCGTATGATAGCATTTTGAATTTCTTGATTTCTCTCACCTGCTGAACTCAAAACATTTTACTTACAAAGAGACAAATTCTCAGGAAGGTGGCCTTGTGGCCTTGTAGAAAGAGTAGGGGGTCTGCCGAGTAGCCAAATGACCGTGACCCTTCCCCTAGAGCATGCTGGGCCTCTTTCTTCATCTGTAGAATGAAGGTTTGGGGTTAGATAATATCCTAGTTCCTTTCTAGAAATAAACTGCTCTGAGATTCTTCCCAGAGCTCAACTTAGATATTTGTGCATTAAATCTTCTAAGTCAACTCCACTAATTCCAGGAACAGTCAAGTTTAAGGCATTTATATAGGAGACAGTTTTTTGTAGAGCCTTAGTTCACTAAATAATGGCTTTTTCTTAAGAGCAGTGCTTTTGGAGGGAGAACAGAGTTCAGAAACTTAAAAAATATATTAACTTTTAAACGTTATTGAAACTTCTTATGACATACATATAAGTGTACAACTCAATGAATTTCACACACTGAACACACCCATGTAACTGACACAGAGTATTACCCATACCTCAGAAGGTCTCTTGTGCCCACTTCTAATATTATTATAACTCCCTCCCTTCCAAGGATAACCATTCTCCCGACTTCTCCCTCCATTGATTAGTTTTGCCTGCTTTCGTTTCTCATAAGAATGGAATCATGTATAATATGCATTCCATTATGTCTGGTTTCCTTGGCTAGCATTATATTTATGAGATTCATCGATATTGCTGTGTGTAGCTGTAGCAGACACTTAAATTTTTCTCCAGGGAGACATTGATACATCTTCGCACAACTATATTACCATTCCCATTTGAGCAACTCCTTTGAGAAGATCAATATTATGCCATTATGAACAGAGAGAGTATAAAAGTGCTGAAGAAGAGGGACAAATCAGAGGCTTTTCATAATTTATTAACATTATATTATTAACATATAATGCAATTTATTACTGTAAAATACGTAAGCTCTCTTAAAGGAGGATTTACCTCCTGGTCTAAGACATTACTGCACCATGTCAAGCAAAGAATTGGTCTCCTGGTACTGGTTATTAGATTGCTGGCTATTAGATTACAGGATTCTTAAAGATTGCCAGCTTTACCTTGAGAGCAAATTGAGGAAATTGTGGTTTATTTGTCCCATTCTTTCCATGCCATCAACCTCTCAATCCCTGCACTACCTGACCCTGCACATTCTAGGTACAAGATAGATATTTGTTGAATGAATGAATGAAGAGTACAGCTAACACTTGAAGCGTATTCACAGTGCCAGCCACTGGCAGAGATCTCTTGTTTACTCACTATAACAAAACTATCAGGTTGGCACTATTATCACAATTTGCCAGATGGGGAAACTTGACCATTGAAAATAACTTGTCCAAAGTCACTCAGACATTACATGACAGAGCTGAGACCTTTGAACTCAGGCTCTTTAGTCTTCACCACTATGTGTGCATGCTCTGTCTCAGGCTTGCAAAGGCTGCAGTGGTGGCTGGATTCATGCGTCCCCTTGGCCAAGAGCTCTGGTAGCTGAGAGCACACAGCCTAGTTTGTCCCGGCCACTTCCCTCTGGCTGTGTAGAGAGAGCCTGCTCAGGGGACTCTAACTGCCCCCCTACACTTGTGCCTGAGCCCTGGAGTGGGTTGCATTCCTGGCTGACTCCTTCCACCCTCAGCACCCCAGACCAGCCACCCCTCCTAGTGCTGACTGCCTGTCAGGGGGTTATGTTGGCCAACTCCTGGCCTCGAGAAGATCGGACACGGTCTTAGCATTTGCAGTTCTCTCTGTCTGCTGAGCTCTCCCCAGTGCCTGCCTCACCTCCACCACGCGTATCTCATCTACTTAACTCCTGTCCAGCCCGCACATCTCATCTCGTACATATTGGCCCTCAATAAATATTTGTTGAATGAATAAATAAATGAATGGTAAGTATGGCTTTTAAATTCAGTTCTGATATAAAAGCTTTGCTTTTTAAAGAATGTTGACTCCTTGCCCCCTTGGTTACTAAAATGCAAGCAATGATGATAAAATAATATGTAATTAAGAAGAAATGCAATGTACTTATCCTTTTACAGTACAAAACATAAATAGGAGCTGGGCACGGTGTTGTGCACCTTTAGTCCCAGCTACTTGGGAGACTGAGGTGGGAGGATCACTTGAGGCCAGGAGTTTGAGGCTGCAGTGAGCTATTTTTGTGTCTGTGAATAGCCACTGCACTCCAGGCTGGGCAACAGAGCAAGACCCCCATTTCTTTAAAAAAAAAAATTTAAAAAGAGAAAAAAATAAATAGGAATAGTTTATTTAAAAGATCATGTGATCTTTTCTGATTCTTAGCATAGTCTTTAATCAGTTTATATAGTGGTAATAATTATGTATATAATCTTTTGGGTTTTTAATTTCTTCTCTTGATATTTTGCATGTGTTGATGTTTTCCATAAATCTACATGGACTACCTTACTTATCATTTTAATATAATATCCTACTTGGTGACCCACCCATGATAAACATGGGTTTTGCTTTTTGTAGCCAGTGCCCAGCTGGCATTGCTGAGTCTCTGGAACCACAGCAATTTTAAGGAAGCAGGATTGCAGGTATCCTTGGTTGAGGAATGACCTTTTGGGCATTTCTGTGTTGCGTGGCGGCTGTGATGATCTGTTTTCCCCTTATTTTATTCCAGGATGGTTTTCTCTGGCAGGCAGTGTGGCCATGTTGGCAGACCTGAAGAAGTTTTACTGACCTTCAAGATATTTCTTGTCATCATTTGTCTTCATGTCGTTTTGGTTACATCCCTGGAAGGTAAGGTGCTTGTTTTCCGTCCTTTTTTTTCCTGTTTATCTGTTTATATGTGTGTGTGTTTTGTTATTTAGGCTTTTTTTACTATGGTAAAATATATATAACGTAATATTTACCATTTTAACCATCTTTAAGCAGACAGTTATTTGGCATTAAGTATGTTCACAGTTTTGTGCAACCATCACCACTATCCATTTCCAGAATGTTGTCATCATCCCAAACAGAAACTCTGTACTTATTAAACAATAACTCCTTGTTTCCTTTTTTTCCTCCTCTTCCTGATAACCTTTATTCTTTTTGTCTCTGTGTATTTGCCTATTCCTGGTACCTCATGTAAGTGGAATCGTACAATATTTGTTCTTTTGTGTCTGGCTTACTTCACTTATCCTAAGGTTTTCAAGGTTTGTCCATACTGTAGCATGTGTCAGAATTACATTCCTTTTTAAGGCTGAGTAATACTCCACTGTATATATAGACAATGTTTTGTTTATTCATCCATTGATGGACATTTAGGTTGTTTTCACCTTTTGGCTATTGTGAATCATGCTGCTATGCATATCAGAATACAGGTATCTGTTTGAATCACTGCTTTCAATTCTTTGAGTTATATACCTAGGAGTAGAATTGCCGGATCATATGATAACTCCGTGTTTAACATCTTGGGGAACTGCCAAACTGTTTTCCACAGTGGCTGCACCATTTTACATTCCTACAAGCAAGGCACAAGGATTCCAGTTTCTCCACGTCCTTGACAACACTTGCTATTTTCTATTGTTCTGGTAATGGGTGTGAAGTGGTATCTCATTGTGGTTTTGATTTGCATTTCCTTAATGATTAATGATATTGAGCATCTTTGTGTGTGCTTATTGGCCATTCGTATGTCTTCTTTGGAGAAATTTCTATTCAAGTCCTTTGCCTATTTTTGAATTGAGTTGTCTGGTTTTTTGTTGATTTCTAGAGTTCTTTATATGCTCTGGATATTAATCCCTTATCAGATATATAATTTACAAATATTTTCTTCCATTCTGGGGGGTGTTTTTTCAGTCTCTTAATAGTGTCATTTTATGTAAAGAATTTTAAAATTTTGATGAAGTCCGATTTATCTGTTTTTACTTTTGTTGTCTGTGCTTTGGTGTTATAGCCAAGAAAACATTGCCAAATCCAGTGTCATGAAGACTTTCCCATTTTCTTCTAAGAGTTTTACAGTTTTTAGGTCTTATGTTTAGGTTCTTTGATCCACTTAGAGTTGATTTTTGTATATGGTGTAAGGTGAGGATCCAACTTCATTCTTGTGCACGTGAATATCCAGTTTTCCCAGCACCATTTGTTGCAAAGACTGTTCTTTCCCCACTGAATAGTCTTAAAACTTTTGTGAAAACTCATTTGACCATATAAGTGAGGGCTTGTTTCTGGTGTTTATTTGTTTTTAAAAGTATCTGCTTGAAGGCAGTATCATACGGAAATTTAAAGGCAGTGGAGAATCAGCCAAATGAAGGAGTCTGGTGTTTGCAGAAAAGGGGGTCTTTCAAAGCTTATGAAACAAGGAGAAAAGGTTCCCAAGGAACCTTTTCTTCCCGAGGAAGGCAGTAAAAGGCCAGCAATACTGGGGCTGCAATTTCTGTGGGCACAACTGCCAGAAGCAAATGTAAAGAATACTCATTACAGATGAGACTAGAAAATGAATGTTATTTAAGAGGATATATTAAGGACATACCTTCCGTATTCAAAAGAAGGTAGCAGGACCAAGGACTCTTTATTAGATACAACAAAAATCTACCAGCAGCAAAGAACAACAGCATAAGCAAACAAACAACACACATACAAATTCACATTCACACACACAGACTAAATGGAAAACTCCCCAACAAGCTAACACACAATTGACAATCCTTCAAAACATAGGCACATGTTGTCAAGAAGCCACCGTACTTTCAAAAATGAAATGATGAGAACTAAATTTATGTTGATGGCTTACAATGTGCCAGGTTCCTACATGCTTTACATGTGTTCACTCTCTTAATCTTCTCAATCAAATCTAGGAAGGGAAGATCCTGGTCTTAGCCCCATTTTCCAGACCAAGAAGCTGAGGCTCAGAGAGATAAGTAACTTGCCCAAAGTTACTAGCGCCTAGGAAGTGGCAGAGCTGGGATTTGAACTCAGACATCTGCCTCTAGATTTTGTGTTTGTCACCATGAAACCAGGGTTCTCAAACTTGAGTGTACATCAGAATGCCCTGGAAGGCTTATTGAGGTGCTGATTGCTGGGCCCTTCACCCTGAGTTTGTGATTTGGTATGTCTGGGGTGGGACCTGAGAATTGACATCTAGCAAGCTCCCAGGTGATGCTGGTACAGCTGGTGTAGGGACTACACTCTGAGTGAGGACCACTGCCTACACAAATGGTAGAAGACACAAACAAGGAGAAAAGGAGAGAAAACTTCCCCTGATATATATCATGGGATACAAATTCTGTTGTTGTGGCCATGTGATGTTTATATAAACTATGCTCACACACATCATCTCCTTAGGGCATTAAGACATCACTGTGGGATTGGCAGAGCAAAAATCAAATGTCCCCACTTTGCTGATGAGTAAATGTCCCCAGGGACGTTACTGGTTAGGAAGTGGCGGAGCCCAGACTAGATGCTAGATCTTCAGTCTCACGTTTCGGTGCTTTTTCCATCACAGGGTAGAGGAGGCAGGAAAGTGGAACACAAGGGAAAAAAATTCATCAAAGTGAAAGCTGTTCATTAGAAATGTCTTTTTGGAAAATTATATTTTAAAATAATGAAAACAGGGGCAGGTAAATAGGAAAGAGCATGGCTCACAAATAAACCAGAATAGGGGAAAAGCTGAGTGATCACTTAAGGCAGATGAATGTATTCCTTGCTCAGGAGCTCTGATTGAATTGATTTCGTAAAGCAGTGGTTCTCAAAGTGTGGCCCCGGACAAGTAGCGTCGGCATCACCTGTCTCTCAGGACTTCCAATAATAATCACTTTGCTAGCACTCACCACGTGCCAGCCACTGTTCTAAGCCCTTACAAGAGCCGACCTCATTTAAAGCTCACTTGATAACCCTTTGAAATTGGCACTACTATTAGCTCATTTTACAGATGAGGAAACCGAGGCACAGAGGAGGTAAGCAACTTGCCATAGGTCAAACAGTTAAGAGGCTGCAGAGTTGCAAGTCAAACTCAGGCCATCTGACTCCAAAGTTTGTATGTTTAACGTCTGTACACTGCCTTTCAGCGTTCTCCACCTCTCTGCTATGCTGGGCTCAGTTGCTTGGTTGGTGTGAATCTGTGGATTAAAAATGAAGGTGGAATCCATAATTCCAAGTGGGAATTCTTCACAGGAGGAGCCCTTAGTAGCATGATAACTTTCCATTCAACACATTTTGTAATTTCAAGTGTATGATGTGGTTTGAGAGGGTCAGTGTCATTAATACCTCATTCAATGGATGTTAAGACCAAAAAAACTTTCCTTATGCACACCCATAGACATGACAAAACTGAAGAACATACTCTTTCCCCAAAGCGGCTTCATATTGTGGGAAAAAAGTAGCACTTTGGGGATTAAGATAGGTATTTGATCACAGGTCATAAGGATAGAACTGTGTATCAGAAATCTGCCAGCGGTGCATGCAAGGGCCCGGGCAGGGAGGAGGAACGAAGAGTGTGTTGGCATTATGCGTACAGATGTGCATTTCAAGTCCAATTCCAGATGTGTGTGAATGTCACTGAATGTTCTGGATCACCCAGGTGGTTCATAGGCACCGTCTCCCGCACTGAGGCAGATTCTTTGTTGTTCTAGATGGCTTGGGTCTGGTCTTTGACAAAGGCCAAGGGGACTGACCTGCACTTCTACATTTGATTGTCAGTTATGCGGTAGTGAGTGCCTGCTGTGTGCCCAGCGGCACTGGCTGCTGAGAGAACATTGTCTCTGACTCCAGTTGGAGAGACATGACTATGACACATGAGAACAATATAAGCTGTAACTAAGTCCTAAAGTGTACGTCAGTGCTATTGGGCTCTCACGTGTGGCACTTGGCCAGCTCTGTGGATTAGTCTAGTTAAATGCTAAGCCACCTGCAGCAGATGCTATTGGTGCCCTGCCCATATCCCCTTGGCCCACCGCACAGGTCACCTGCACACAGTTCCTGTGGATGCTGACAGCTTTCATGTGTCCTGACTGAGAATGATCTGTGCCCATGGAGCGTACTTGGCCTGTGCACAGGACACAGCAGACATGCTAGGGAGTTAGCACCCCAAAACAGTGAAGGATGGGAGCTGGGCTTTAAATGTGCCAGCTTCCTTGTCCCTTGGTGGGACAATGCTGAGGTGTGTTCTACATCGTCTCCCAGAGTTCCCCAGTTGGATTGTGCCTGAGTTGCCCATAGTACTCACCTGCTCATTAATATACCCATTGTTGGCTTTATTCCCTTCTCTATGTCACTTAAATGCTCCCTCCCTCTGCTTCCTGGGACTGTCCCACTTGGAAACACAGTCACCTTCCAAAGTTAAGCCAAATATTACAGCTTCTATAAAACTTGCGCTGACTTCAGAAGAATTAAATCTCTCTCCCCAATGTTCCCTCTTCTTTTTCTCCATACCTGTGGATACTTGCCACCCCGTGTCATGCTCACATGGACACCTGTCACCACGCGTCCTTTCAGTGCGTTGTCGGTGCTGGGTGAGAAGGGAGGATGACAGCTTGGCAAAGCGGGTGGCAGACGGATGGGAGGAAAACTGATGAGTGCTGAGAGCCTGCTCCGGGCCTTTCTGGGTACTTTATGTACATTATCTCATTTAATCCTCACCCAGACTCTGCACAGTGCATATTTTTTGTCTGGGTTTACAGATAAAGAAACTGAGTGTCAAAGAAATTAAGTCATTTGTCCAGAGTCACACAGCTAGGAAGATTCCCCATCAGAATCTGTAGGCTGTGCTACTCACACGACACCAGACTGCCCAGGACACCCTTGGTAAGTGTCTGAGGACTGAGGGAACGTGGCCCTGCAGTGCAGGGAGGAGGTGGAGAGGGAGCCCGGGGTAAGCCGTGGGAGAGCAGTCACTCCCCTTGGCCCCGGGGATCTGGACTATAAACACAGTAGCTTCACCCTGGAAGCCTGAGAGATGACTCAGTAGCTCTTGATGGCAGGGAGAGGTGGGACTGACACTGTCTTGTTAGGCCACTGGCCAACAGAGAAAATCCTTAGACCTTAACACTTTCAGTTATGTAATTTGGTCACATTTGAGGGGATCATTCATGGTCAAATGGGCTTTGGCAGGTAACTGTACTTACCTCCAGCCTCTAGCTCCCCTAGCCTGTGCCAATGCCTTTTTTTTTTTTTTGGTCTTCCAAGGAGGTCTTCTTTTAGGTACAACTATTCTATTTTCCAAAGGGTGAGATGACATAATAGTGGAAGATGGTTATAATTTCATTCTTGCAGAATTGTCTTCCCCATTTGGAAACAATTACACATTTGAGCCAGTTTGGTGAGCTCATGAGTTATAATCCCCAACTTTCTCTCTGGGCTGGGTCTAGATCTTTCTGTGCTGCAGGCATTTCCAATGATAAGTGCCTCTAATAGGTTCCCCTTCTCCAAGGCCTCCTGTCTTATTCCCTCTTCACCGTCTCATGCTTGGTCCATCCGAGTCTTTGTTCTTCCTTGTGAAGACAATGTCAGAGCTGCGAGAATTAGGCCATCTGCTGCTGCAAGGCAGAAAACCTGTCTTGTTTGACTTTGTCCTCTAATACCAAACCCAATGCTGGTCTCCTTCTTCTCTCTCAATCCCCTATCTGCAAAAATGCGTCAGTCTGATGCTCAGCCAGTCTCACAAATCCCCAAATACCACTCCCCACACAGAGCCATGAGGTCACTTCTGTTGGACCCTGACTCTCTCCCTGGCAGGTGGAAGTGATCATGAAGAGCGATGGAGACTCTTGACAGATTGAGAGGAAACCAAAAGCGGAGGACATTGTGTCCCACTTACCACATGAAACTTCCTGTAAGGACTCCTCGCAGGGGCCTGTACATCAGCACGGGCCAACTGTAGAGCTGAGAAATGACAAAACAGTGAATTTAACAGAGAGAAGGCTAAAGATGGTTCCCTCTCCAAGCCTTTCTCAGCTTTCTTGTGACAGGCAGGGTAGGGATTCTAAACTGCCCTCATGTTTCTAGTGGGTAGCCAGGAGTAGGGACAGGATGGAAAGACTATGGCATGGACGACCTAGACCAGGGGCCAGATGGAGGATGTGACACTCAGTGGTGAGAGCTGAAGGGAGCTGGATCATCAAGAGAGGGACCCCCAACCCTGGGTGGGATTCTGGAAGAACAGACCACGGGGCCCACTGGCCACAGCCTTCAGCAGTGGAGACTGGTTGGACACCCAGGAACCCTGCAGGGTGAGGGAGGTCTCTGGATAGGCCACTGAGGACTCAGAGCTCAGCACTGGGTGAGCTCACAGGCCCAGGCCCTTCTCCCTGCTGCCAGAAGGGCACTAGCGCCCCATCCCCAGCCCAGATACCATCTTGACTACCAGAAGGAAGAGGAGGGAAAACAAAAATTGTGCATTTAGTCAAAAGACATTGAGTTAGTTAGATACTATTTTAGAGCAAAGGAGAGAAAGCTACCTTAAATTATCAGATTTAAGGATCCCTTTCCTATTTCTCTAGAATGGAGGCCCCAAAACAAAATGGAGCCATCCTAGACATCAAAGGAAGTTTAGGGATTTTTGTTTGTTTGTTTATTGTTGCTCTTGTTTCTACATCTAAATTGTGTCTATAAATTTTAAACTTGCTCTAAAACTAATACATAGCGGACACTTATGGTGTATCAGTACACTCTGCTAGGAATTGTTGAAGGCCATCGTCATGTCCGGAACTCTGCTTCCCCTCCTGGTTTTATCTTTTCAGGTATGTAGAGATATCATTCAGGTCCTTGAGAGTAACGGTGACATCTTTTCTCTCTCTGTATCCTCCCTTGTGTTGATCACATGAACTCAGTAAACTCTGGTTGTTTGATTGGTTTTGATTTGTGACTCTAGTCTAAAGACTAGAAATATTCTAAAAAGTGGGCCTCTCCTGTCAATGTCTACTTACATCATCAGTGTTAGTCTCATCTGAACCCAATGAGTTCTGATACAACATCTGCTCTTCCAAACATTTGCATAGACTTCAGTGAGGTGTCTGTAGCTTGGCTAGGATTACCCTTGAAGAATGTGTTCCCCCTCCTCCATTTGATGAAGAGACTCACCTGATTGTTAAGATTCCTTCACATCCTGATATTATGTGAGTTCAACTACCCAGTAGGGACACTCTTCAGATGCCTAATTCATTGTCTTGGGATACCAGGGATCCTCCGGTCTACCCCAGACATATACGTCATTCTGAAAATCCTTGTGTGATGTCTGAGCTGTCGATTATCTATGCCAGGTTCTCAAACCCTGATGCCTGTGTCTCACCCCCAGAGATTCTGATGTCATTGGTCAGCGGGTACAGCCTGGGTATTGGATTTCTTCAAAGCAACCCAAGTGATTGTATCAGGACTGAGAACCACTCATCTCTGCAATCCCATTGTAAGGCTGCTCTCTTTTCAAAGTTCCTAATGTGAAATTGGAAACAATTTAAAAGTCATATTTTTTTCAAACTACATTTTTTATGTGAGGCAATTTCAAAGGCTTTCAAAGTTCTAATGAAGCCAATGCATTTCTTGATTTCAAAGTTTATAAACGCCCTAGAAGTGGCTCCTGCTGACTGGCAAGTCCCCAAGTTGCCAGTGCTATCCTTGCCTTGCTCTTCATTGAAAAGTCCAGTGTCTCTTCATAGGATCCAGTAGCAACAGCTCATAGTATTAAATACTAAACATTAACAGCAGCAGCAGCAACACAACTGGACGTTTCTGTAGGTCTTCATGATTTACCAAGCTCCTGGGCATACATCATCTTACATGTCCCCTTGGGCTAGGCAGAGAAGTTTGTATTATCCTCACTTTGCTGATGAGAAGACTGAAGCTCAAAGCAATGAAGTAACACTCTAGGTTACTTAGAAAGAAATAGTACCAAGAGCCACAAAGCAGTTCTCCAGAACTCTCTCCTTTATACCAGCCTGCATAAAGTACTTATTTTTGGCTTGGATAGTCTGAATCACTTCCAAGTTCACACAGCTGGAAAGTGGAAGTGGTGGGATTCTAGAACTTGTGTTCTTAACCATTCCCCCCATGTTTAGTCCCTGAAGCAACTGAAAATGGGTTGGGTTTTTCTGGTTTTTTTTTTTTAGAGACGAGGTTTTGCTGTGTTGCCCAGGCTGGAGTGCAGTGGCTACTCACAAGCACAATCATAGTGTACTCACTATAGCTTGGAACTCCTGGGCTCCGGCAATCCGCCCAGATAGCTAGGACTACAGACACACACCACCACACCTGGCTTGAAATGGTTTTTACACAACTTTGCCATGATTCATTCATCCTGGGATGGAGTACCCACTGATTTAATCTCTCAGGGATTAAGTTGATGTTCCAAGAGAACATGCTGTTGAGTGTACCTTAATAGTGGGTGCATCCTTACTTCAAGAAATAACAAGCACATTGTTCTTGGCAAGAGGTCTCAGTTTTATAAGATCACAGTGCTATAAAAAACCCATCCAGATAAATTGGAGATGCTTTTTGCCATGATGTTTGTGGCAATTGCATTAGTCTTTAACATCAGTGTCCTATTTGACCTATACCCTATCTTAGCTTTTCTTTTAGAAGTGCACAGAGCATAAAGTAAAAGTTACTCTCATGTTGCTGTAGTATTTAGTATTAATACTGAGGATATCAGTACTTCATGTTGAAGATAACAGTACCTCTATTGACTGAGGTGGGTCCCTGAGTGACAATCCTCTCCCTTCCCTACCTTCCCTCCACTCTATAAAGTGCTGATTAGACTTTACATATGGAAAATAAATTTCTATTTTTAAAGCAACTGAGAATTCAGGGTTAATTTATTGCAGTAGTTTGCATTACCTTAACTAATATTCCTGTTACCTTTCTCACCAGGGTTGTTGGTACATCTCATTCTGCCATTGGAGGGTGGGGAAGCATTCCTTTTTTCTTAAGATCATATAAGAACCCAAGTTCATATAATCTAAGAAAACTGGGCCACTACTGAGATGCTCTTTGTCCAAACTGGAAAGAGTCATTTGAGGGCAGAAGGCTCCACCAGAGCGACCCACTCCCTTTGTGCCAAGCCAGGCCCCTGGGACCTTCACAGTATGACATAAGGTTAAGACTATAGGCTCCGAACCTCCTGGGGTCAAATCTTACCTCTGACCTCAACAAGGCATTTAATCATTGGGCTTCAATTTCCTTATTTGTAAAATAGCAATATCTATCTCATAGAGTTATATTCAGATTAAATGAGTTAATGCATATTATACAGAAGCCTGCTAATGCATCTGACACGTAAGAACTCAGTAAATACTAACCGTTATCACTGTGGACCAATGCTGTTTAATGGAACATTTTTTGAGATAACGGAAGCATTCCATATCTGTGCTGCCCCAATACAGAGGCCACCAGCCACATGTCACTATAGTTTTGAGCACTTGAAACTTCACTAGGGAACTGAATTTTTAATTATATTTAACTTTAATTAATTTAAATGTGAATAGCCACATGTAGCTAGTGGCTACCATGTTGGACAGCACAGCTATGGACCATTTAATCTAATTGCTTCAGAAGTTTTCTATTTCAAACTGTGTAAGTCAGGATTCAATCACAGGAGGAGAACCACTAAGACTCTGACACACTCTCTCCCCCCTCCTCAGGAATTTGTTAAAGGGATTTGACCTTATACATGTGCAAGCTGGTTAAGCAGTCTCTATAAAGCTGTTGTCTTCACATCCGACGCTGAAACTTGACATCTGCAGGGCAGGCAATCAGGAAAGAAAGAGGAATGTTAAGACGGTGGAGAGCAAGAACAAGCTGTAAACCACAGGCATGAGTTGTAGCACACGAGAATAGACTAAACCCTGTCTGTGTCAGTTCTTGTTGCCTTTAACCTTGGCAGTATGGATGTCCTGCAGAAGCCAGCCCTGTCATCATAAAATTAAGTACATACGTGGCCCAGGAGTTGGAGAAGCTGAAGGAGGACCCAGGGGGAAGTAGGGTAGTTCAGTTGCAGGCTGAGCACCCCGCTGGTACTGATAAGGGGAGGCAACTGATCATTGCCAATGTGTGTGAGCTACGACATGGCTGCTGCTCCACATCTCCCACAAGAAGCTCTCTTGTGTCCCATGTTAACTAGAAACATGCAGGAAAGGAAATTCTGGAAAGGAATGTAGTTAGCCTAACGAAGATGATGCGTTGTATAGCCACCACACGTACAAGCAAGCTAATGAGCTCAATTGCATATCTGTTAATATCACTAAATAAAACATGATGCTAACATTTAACAAGGCTCAATTTAGTTGTTTTAGTTCTGCAACTGGCTCAAAGATACTCTAAAGATCCTTACAGCCAGCTAACATTATCTTTGAGTGGTAAGGTTATGAATCTTTTTCTAGTTTTTCTTTATATTTGTGATAAAATGTAAAACCACATTGTGATTATAATCAGGAAAAAAATTGATGCTACATTTTAGAAGCCAGCCTATGCCCCTAAGGAGACTGCATCTCAGTTAAGGACAGTCTAATAACCTCATGATTAAACTGTGCCTTCCACTTTCTTCCTTAAAACTTCATCTGGTATTGACTTTGTATACAAACTGATGAAACATAAGTTATGGTCATCGGATCTCCTGAAGTCCTCTGCCTCTCTCCCTCCATGTTTCCAAAGTGATCCCTAGGGCATTTTGGAAATTGGAAGCAAGTAACGTAAGGAGAAAAGAAACTGAAGTGGAAGTGTTCCACATAGAAGGGAGAAATCATTTTTAGATGACTCACTGGGAAAATGAGGAGTAGAGAGATCACTGAGGTGAGCAGCATTAACTGTGTATCCCCAATACTTTAACAGCAGTACCTATGAATATGTCCCATTATGATTTCCTCTACCCCGGTTTTCTAGACGGGAAATTGAGGTGCAGATGGGTTAAGTAGGCAGTCAAAGTTATATAGTTAACTAGTGGCAGGGCCAGGATTTGGACCTAGGCCATCCTGGTCTTCGGAATCTAGGCTGTTAACCTACGCACCACGCTGCCTTCTTGAGGGATTCAGGACAGTGTCACATGGACTGTGGGGACTTTGATAGGTTAACTGTTGGCAGACTGACTCCTGCTTCTCCCTCACCTCCATGTCCCAGTGGCCCCCAAGATCCTCCCACTCTTACCCTAGAAGTGTCTGCTGAACCTCTCTTTTGATGCCAGCTTCCTAAGTGTGGTTCAAGTCCTCATCGTGTCTTGCCCGATCTGCTTCCTGCACTAGCTTGCTCTCTTGGCCTTTCCCACTTCAGATTTCCCTCCTCATTTATTTCATAATTATATTTTAAAAAACTGTTTTGTGCTGGGAACAGGGCTAGGGAGAGGGGAGAATGGGGAGTTATTGTTTAATAGGTATGGAGTTTCATTTTGGGAACATGAAAAAGTTCTAGAGCTAGATGATGGTGATGGTTGCATAAAAATGCAAGTATATGTCAGGCCACTAAACTGTACACTTAAAAATGGTTAAGATGGTAGATTTGGTTTTATATATATATATAAAAAATCACAATTCAAAAAATAATATTGTTCTAATATGTAACTTAAAAAGCCTCTACTACTTCTTCTCCACAAGGTAAAGTCCAGATTTCTTAGCATAGCTCTCATTATTTGATCACCTGGCTCACAGGCCATGCAGGACTCTGGGTGGCCACTGTCTTTTCATGCTGACCACCTGTAATCTGCCACTGTTCTTTGGCCTTTCTGCTGAAGAAGCCCCATGGAACTGAATACTGTCGTTCAGCCCTAATGATTGTCAAGGAAGCAGCAGGAGCAATGGATTGGCGAGGAGACAGCGGATAGAATCACTGACCGCCTCTCAAGCAGCCAGATAGCAGAGAGTAAATGGAGACCACGGGGCCTGGAGGGAGAGGCGGAGGCTCTGAAATCAAACAGACCTGAGCTTGGGTTCGGGCTTACCATTGAATTTCCTATCTGTGAAATGAGGGTGATGGTCTCCTATTGCATGGCTGTTGTAAGGATTATTCACAATCATGTTTCAGATGATATAGTGGGTATTCAGTAAAAGATACACATTGGGAATTCTCTTTAGCGCAAGCTCTGTCAAACTTTCAAGAGAAAGACAGGGGTGGTATTCCAGTTATCTATTTCTATGCTATAAACCACCCAAAGCATAATGGCTTAATGTGACAACTGTCGTTTAGTTTGCTCACACATCTGTAATTTGGGCTGAGCTCGTCAGGAAGGCTCATCACTGGTTCACATGGAGTCAACTGGGGCATCTTTGCTGAGGGCTAGCGACTCCGCTTTCAAGATGGCTCATGCACACGTCTGCAAGTGGGTCTGCAAGCTGGCTGCGGTCTGGATGCTCAGGGGAAGTTGAGGACTGGGGGGGTTCCTCAGTCTTTCCACATGGCTTGGATTCCAAGGATGAGAGAGAAAGAGAAAGAAAGAGAGAAACCAGGCAGAAACTCTTACTTTTTGTGACTTACCCTCAGAAGTCCATAGCGTTACTTTTATCATACTCTGTTAGTAAAGGCCCACCCAGCTTCAGGAGAAGGGGACATAGATTCCACCTGTTGACAGAGAAGTGGCAATGTTCTGGAAGAACCTGTGGCATGAGAAATATTATTGTGGCCACTAATGGAAAATATGATCTGTCACCAGTGGTGTTCAACTTCTAGGAAGGCTTTGGACCTGGAACCCATAGGAAAGTGGCTTCTGAGGTTTGAAGAGTTTCATAGGCACGTGGGAAAACTGGATAGCCACATGTAGAAGAGTGAAACAGGATCTGCACCTCTCACCTCTCACAAAAATCAACTGACAATGGATAACAGACTTAAACCTAAGGTGTGAAACTATAAGAATTCTAGAAGAAAATGTTGGAAATGCTCTTCTAGACATTGGCCTAGGCAAAGAATTTATGAAGAAGACCCCAAAGGCAGTCACTGCAACAACAAAAATAAATAAATGGGACCTGATCAAATTAAAAAGCTTCTGCACAGCCAGAGAAACTATCACGAGAGCAAACAGACAACCTACAGAATGAGAGAAAATTTTCGCATGCTACATATCTGATAAAGGGCTGATAACTAGAATCTATTTAGAACTCTGGAAAATCAGCAAGAAAAAAATCAAACAACCCTATCAAAAAGTAGGCAAAGGACATGAACAGAAACTTTGCAAAAGAAGACAGAATAATGGCCAAGAAACATATGAAAAAATGCTCAACATCTCTAATCATCAGGGAAATGCAAATCAAAACCGCAATGAGATATCACTTATCTCCAGTGAGAATGGCCTTTATCAAAAAGTCC
>CAUYRT010068839.1:0-43250 GCA_963574885.1 Lepilemur ruficaudatus
GTACAATGTCATATATATACACACGTGGCAGCGCAGCCGCTGCAGCTAAAGGTTAAAACCAGTTCTAAGAGGTGATCTCAGGGTTATTCATACAATCAAGGAGGAGAGAAAGAGGTCAGGGTGTTGTAGGTGCACACATGATACTTTGGGGGAAAAGCCTTTTTTTTTTTTTTCTCCTCAACGTTTAACTAAAAACATTTTTAAAAACTACAGCTTGCTGACCCAGCGTTTCTCTTGTTTCTATGTGAGACATTATTATTACAGTATGTTTACAGTATCAGGTGTACAGTACAGTACATGAAAGGGTCTACACTCTACTGCACAGGCCTCTCCAACTTTTGTGGAAAGGAACAGACTCCCTCAGGTGACCTCAGATATCAGAGGTTTACTGTAAGGATACACATGACCTTAAGGCCATGGAGACGGGCCTGAGACCAGGCAGGGAGCTGAGAGAAGCCAGGGCGGCACCAGGGCTGGACTTTGTGGTCTCATGTCAGCAGCGGCAGGGTGGGGTCCCCTTCTTCACCATGATCCAGCCTTTCTCTCTCTGCTCCTACTGCTGCTGCCACAAACCTTGGCTCTCCCCTCTGCTTCTGCTCAGAGTTTGTCTCGTGGCCTCTCTGTGACTGTCTTCCCAGCCACAGACTAGAATGTCACTTGCCAACTCTCCTTGTCCTGGGGATCTTTCACTCACAATCTCACATAAAGAATCTTACGGGTACATGGTGCTGGTGCTTTAAACTGGGCTGATTTTTTCATGGCAGACCAGGTTGCTTGTCAGCTTACAGGTCTTCTTGACCCCAATTAACTGTGGCTAAAGGAGAGGAGCAGGAGAAGAAATCACACTATACACTTGACCCTTGGACAACACGAGTTGCATGAGTCCATTTATAAGCAGATTTAAAAAAATATATATTAGAAAATCTTTGGAGCTTTGCAACAATTTGAAAAAACTTCCGGATGAACCACATAGCCTAAAAATAGTGAAAAATAAAGAAAAAGTTAGGTATGTCATGAATGCATAAATTATACACAGATACTAGTCTACTGTATCACTACCACAAAACATACACAAATCTATTATAGAAAGTTAAACTTTACCAAAACCTATGCACACACGTATAGACCACACATGGTGCCATTCACACTAGACAGACAAAAATGTAAACAAACGTAGAGATGGAGTATTAAATCATAACTGCATAAAATTTACTGCGGTACATACTGTACTACTATAATAATTTCATAGCCACCTCCTGTTGCTACCGTGGTGAGCTCAAGTATTATATCTGCTTAAAATGCCGGGTGATGCGAATCATCTCTGCGGAGCAAGTCTCTCCAGTAAATTGCACACCACAGTATAAAGTGATCTTTCATGGTTCTTGGGTATTTTTCACTGTGCTTAGTCCAATACCATAAACTTTGAATAATATCATGGGACTCATACGAAAAGTCACTAGTGATGCCTGGAAATGCTCTCAAGAAGAAAAAAAAGTCATGACATTACCAACATTACCAGAAAAAGTTGAATTGCTTTTTTTTTGAGATGTACCACAGATTGAGATCCGCAGCAGTGGCTAACCACCATTTCAAGATCAATGAAACTAGCATAAGGACCACTGTGAAAAAAAGAAAAAGAAATTCATGAAGCTATTGTTGCAGCTACGCCAGCAGGTGTGAAAATCTTGACGATTTTTCAAAATGTCTTTTTTTTTTTTTTTTTTTTGGAGACAGACTCTGCTCTGTCACCCAGGCTAGAGTGCAATAGCGTCATCATAGCTCACTACAACCTCAAACTCCTGGGCTGAAGCAATCTTCCTGCCCCAGCCTCTGTAGCAGCTGGGACTGCAGGTGTGTGCCACCACACAGGGCTAATTTTTCTATTTTTTTTGTAGGGATGGGGTCTTGCTGTTGCTCAGGCTGGTCTCGAACTCCTGGCCTCAAGCGATCCTCCCACCTCAGCCTCCCAAAGTGCTGGGATTACAGACATGAGCCACTGTGTCTGGACTCAAAATACTTTTTTATCACCTGATGAAAACGCAGCTTTTATGTGGGTGCAGGATTGCTACAAGAAAGGCATAGCTATAGACTCTAATATGATTCAAGAAAAAGCAAAATTATTATACTATATGACAACTTAAAGCAATGAGAAGGTGAAGGATCTAAAGTTGGAAAATTTAATGCCAGTAAGGGATGGATTGACCAGTTTAGAAAGAGGGTTGGCTTTAAAAATGTCAAGATAACAGGAGAAGCACCTTCTTGCTGACTAAGAGGCAGCAAATTCCCAGAGGCCATTAAGAAAATCATTGAGAAAAAAGGACATCTGCCTGAATAGATTTTTAATGCAGATGAAAGTACTCTATTCTAGAAAAAGAAAATGCCATCAAAGACATTTTTAATAAGGAAGAGAAATGAGCACCAGGATTTAAGGCAGGAAGGGACAGGTTAACTCCACTGATTTGCGCAAATGCAGCCGAGTTTATTATCAGGACTGCCCTTACCTATAAAGCTGCTAACCTGAGCCTTGGTGGGAAAAGATAAATACCACCTGCCAGTCTTTTGGTTGTACAATAAGGACACCTGAACAATGAGCATCCCTTTTCTGGATTGGTTCCGTCAATGCTTTGTCCCTGAAGTTATGAACTACCTTTTAAAGTTCTTTTGATATCGGATAATGCCCCTGGCCACCCAGAACCCAATGAAGTGGTCTACTAACATCTCCAATTCAGCCTATAGATCGGGGGGCATAAGGACCTTTAAAGCTCATTATCCATGGTACCTGTATGGAAAGGAATGCCAATGCTATGAAAGAGAACCGCAATAGACATTATGAAAGCATGGAAAGACTATACCATTGAAGATGCCATTGTTGTTGCAGAAGAGAGCTGAGAAAGCCACCAAGTCTGAAACAAAAAATTTCTGCTAGAGAAAACTATGTCCAAAGGTTGTCCGTAACTTCACAGGATTTATGACAGAGCCAATCAATATAATTATGAAAGAGATGGTGAATACAGTAAAAATAAGTTGCAGGGGGTGAAGGGTTTCCAGATAGGGATCTTGGCATGGTGGCACATGCCTATTGCCTTAGCTACTTGGGAGGCTGAGGCAGGAGAATCGCCTGAGTTCAGGTGTTCGAGACCGCAGTGAGCTACGATCACGCCACTGCACTCCAGCCAGGGAGACAAAGAGAGATCCTGTGTCCAAAAAAAAAAAAGCAGTGCCAGAAAACAAATGAACATTAGACGAACTGGCCGATGGGTTCTGATTATTCAAGACTGCTTTTGATTTCTTTTACAACATGGACCCTTCTATGATACACGCATGTAAAGTAAAGGGTGGAAGAAGGATTGGTACTATACAGAAACATTTTTAGAGAAATGAAAAAGCAAAAACATCAGACAGAAATTACAATGCATTTCTGTACAATTACACCAAGTGCACCTCTGCCTGTCCTGCCTCCCCTCCCGCATCCTCTATTTCTTCTGCCTCTGCCACCCGAGACAGCAAAACCAACCCCTCCTCAGCCTCCTCCTCCAAGTGAAGATGGTGAGGATGAAGAACTTTTTGATGACCCACTTCCACTTAGTAAACAGTAAATATATTTTCTCTTCCTTATGATTTTCTTAATAACATTTTCTTTTCTCTAGCTTAGACGATGACAGTACACAATACACATAACATATAAAATATGTGCTAATGGACATTTATGTTACTGGTAAGGCTTCCAGTCAATAGTAGACTATCAGCAGTTAAATTTTTGAGTCGTCAAAGGTTATACTTGGGTTTTCAATTGTGTTGGAGAGGGGTCATTGTCCCTAACCCCCACATTAAGAGGTCAACTGTAGTTAGGAACATGGGCCCCAATCACCATTTTTTTTTTTTTTTTTTTTACAAACAGTACAGGGCTGCTTCCCTTAGCAGAAACCTCAAAATCCTGGGCTCAGGAGATCCTTCTGCCTCAGCCTCCCAAGTAGCTGGGACTACAGGCATGCGCCACCATGCCTGGCTAATTCTTTTCTATATATTTTTAGTTGGCCAATTAATTTCTTTCTATTTTTTAGTAGAGATGGGATCTTGCTCTTGCTCAGGCTGGTCTCGAACTCCTGAGCTCAAAGAGCTCACCTCAGCCTCCCGGAGTGCTAGGATTACAGGCGTGAGCCACCATGCCTGGCCCCATGCAAGGTTTTTAACATCACACACCGGTCACTGAAAAATATTGGTTCACCAAGTTATACACGTTTTCCAAATGTTGACACACTGCATCACACAATATTAAAAATGCATACTCATTAATATCATCACTGGTCTCATCAGGAAAGTCTTTAAGTATTGGGAAGTGGTCAAGCTCACGGCAGCAGATAATAAGTTTTCTAAAATCTAATTTTTACAATGGTAGAATTTTATCATTGTCAACAAATACAGACAATTGTTTTTCTTGAAGCGACAGGCTGACTTTGTTCTTTTTCAAGAAAATGACTGCCAAATATCCAAGTCTGATTCATCACAACTTGTCCGTCAGACATTCTGTCAGGTCAAAATGGTGTTGGGTGAAAAAGGTGGCTAGTTCAGCTTGCAACTGAAATAATCGCACAAGCATTTTTCCTTGAGACAACCAGCATACTTTAATTGTCAGCAGAAGAGCTTTACTCTCCCTACTGTATCATACAAAATATTTTTAAAAGTGTGCTCTCATACTTATGAGACTTAATAAATAATTTTTAGTGCTTCAAGGATATTCCTATGTGAAAATGGCATTTTTTTCTGCTTTGAGTGTTGGCTGGTAAGGACTATGACTGCTGCCTTGATCAAGGATTAGGTGACAGCAGTTTTATCCACCAACTGTTTTTGCAGCATCATTCTAAATGCCAACAAACGAAAATGTCAAAATGTCAAATAATATTTTAATATTACAAAAACAAATTTGACCTTGTGGATTCCCTGAAAGGATCTTGGAGACTCCCAAGGTCTATGTACCATACTTTACTGTTCTAAAAAGTGTTTAATAAATATTCTTGAATCCCTCAGTAAGTGAATAAAACTTCCTATTAGGCAGGGATGTTCTGGAAAGGGTTTATGGACAAGAGACCTTTTCAGCTGAGCCATCAAGTTCACACAGGATGGTAAAGGCAGAGGAAGCTGGGAGGAGCACAGTCAAAGGAGAGCTAGAAAAGGGCAGGGAACGTCCCTAGAGCAGAAGCAGAGATAGCGCCACTTCAGATGATGAGCACCTTGCACACAGCCAGGTGTGCCATGCATACACCAAACAGTGCATTCCCCAAACAGTCCAGGGAGGGGGTCTTATCATCATCATCTACGCATCCCTGCGGCAGAGAGGGGGAAGCCCATGCCAGTCTGGGGACCCTTCTTTGAAGGCATGAATCACACCTATTTTCTTCACTAATGAATACTCAAAACCCTCTCACAGTGACCAGTGCATGGAATGCACACAATAACTACTCACTGGATTAATAAACAGATGATGCTCAGAGAAATTAATTATCCGCTCAACGTCACACAGCCGGGAAGCGGTGGCCCCGGGACAGAACCCAAGTCTTTGGGAACCAAATCCCCTGCTGTTTCCCCACACACTAACGTCTTCACAGTGATAGAAACTCAGGCCGTACTGCGAGCGGGGCTTGGATGTCAGCACGGGTGGTCTAGGAATGAGGAACTTTCAGTGAAAGAGTGACAGGACCACATTTGCACTGTAGAAAGGTTAAACTCAGCAGGATCTGGGATGACTGGAGGGGAGGACAGGAGAGTCCGATTTGGGTCCTAGTTCAGTGGTCTCAGCGAGAAGCACAACGTGGCGGGGTATGTGCAGGGGGGTATCAGACCTTACTGATTTCCCCTGATTTGGGCATTTAACTGTGTGAATTTGGCCACATTACCTTTGCTGTTTGATCCATACTTTCCCTATCTGTTGAATGAGAAAATAATAATAATATATAATTTTATGGAGTTGTTGTGAGGGTTAAGTGAAAAGATGCACATAAATGCAAGAACACTTGGCTCAATAAATAGTAGCTACAAAAAAGACAGAAATGGAGAGACGGAGGGAGGGAGGGAAAGGGAGAGGAAGAGGAAAAGAAGGAGGAAGGGAGGGGAGGGAGGAAAAAGAGGGAAGGAGGGAGAAGGAAAAGTGGCCGGGGTGAGAGAAGTATCTGTGGAATGCCTGCGTGAACCTGCGCGGTGCCAGAGGGAGAGCGAATCTATAAGACCTGCTCGTGGTTTCTTAACCAGAGAATAAGAGAGAAGCATCCGATCATTCCAAGGCTTCAAGCCTGGGCGACCAGAGGAACGAGCTGGTATGAAGGTGCCAAGCAGGCTGGTGCTGTGGTTGCCAAAGGGCGAAGGCGTGGAAGTCCTGTGCAGAGAAGGAATGGGGCGGGGGCGGGGGGGGGTGCACAGAGCAAAGGATCAGTACCGTCAGCGTGATCTGTGGCCTTGTGAATGAGGGGAACTGGAAAAATGGGAGAAAACAAGATTTGAGACACAACAAGGAAGCACCAGCTTAAAGCCATTCATCGGCCACACACCCTTGTCCACAAGGCGCATTCAGGCTCTGCCTCCCTATCTCTACCCAGCTACTCCTGCTGCTCTGCCAAACCTGAGATTTGATGCTTCACAGCTCCACAGTTCTGCATACTCTGCTCTCAATGCCTCTTCCCCGGAAGCACAGCTTCTCAAAAAGTGGCACTTGTTATTTTTAAGGTCATATGTTAAGATAATGGCAAAACAGGATCATTAGGGACAACAGCATCACTGTGCTACCTTTTAAGGTCTGGGCTCCCTCACTGTCCCGTGGGGTAGCCCCGCCCCAGGCTACCGCTCTTTGCCCTGCTGCCGCATCCTCCACGCCCCACCACACACACATTGCCCTCTGCCCTAGTCCAGGCAGCCTTAGTTCGCTCCTTTCTCAGGCTTCCCACCGGACTTTGTTCCTTCTGCCCACCACTCCTCGGTCGGCTTCCTGCTGTAGTAGACGTAGGTGGGTCTCTCTCCCCCTGCAGGTTACTCTGTCCGGGACATCTCTGTGACCGGCAGATGCTCGGTCCCTGCTGTGTGGCTGAGTAGGACACGAGGGCAGATGGAGAAGGGGCCGTAAGAGAAGCAACAGGCAGGCAGGGAGGCTAAGAGGCGTTGGGAGAGACCAAGCATGATGAGGTCCAGGAGCAGCTAGAGCATTTCACGGAGGAGCCTGCTGTGGGTCTAAAGCCCACATTCTCATTGGGAGGGACACTGCCCCACCAGGGTGCATGTTGGTTCTTGGGGGATGCAAGTAAAAAAATTCTTAGATATTACAGTGGTCTGTGGCTCTCCAAAGCTCAACCCTGCCCAACAAAATCTTATTCCTTAATGTTTACCTGGTTAGGGAGAGATTTCAATTTCAAGTTAAGTTCATTAGGTTTATTAACTTAAATTTATCTTAATTTTTCTCCTTATGTGGTGATAATGAAAAAAATGCTGAGAAGCACTGATTTCCTAAAGGAAGGTGATTTGGTAAAAGGTGAGAGAACGGCAGCCGTGAGGGAACGAATGCAGAGGCAGGTTGGGAGGAAACAGCAGTGACAGTAACTTTTCTCCTTCCCTCCTGGGTGAGCCCCAACCGTTAACTAAAGTGAGCATTTCCTCCACGTCAGGCCCTGCGTTAAGTGCTTTACACGCATTGTTTTATTTTATCCTCGTAACAACCTTATGAAGTTACGTTCCCTTTTAACAGACGCTTAGAGAATGCAGGTAACACATCCAAGGCCCCACAACTGGTGAGTGGCAAGTGATACAAGATGAGGACTTAGTACAAGTCTGACACACGGTAAGGGTTTAATTATCGTAACTATGAGCAGAGCTGGCAGGCCTGAACACATCCGTTGGAGCGGGGGAAGGAGTTTCTGCTACACGGTTAAGTGTATTTAAAAAAAATGTTATTTGAATGAGACAGCAGAGAAGCAAAAAATGAGACCCGGAGAGGAAACGATGGGTAAGGAATGCAGGCAGCAGGACGGGATAGCGTCCAGACGGAAGGGCGGGCCTTGGCGAGCCGCAGAGAAAGAAGAGGGATAGGAAGGAAGCTGAGAAAGCGGTGAAGGTCTGTGGGCAGGTGACAGGGGCTGGGCTCAGAGGAGAGCAGGAGGGAGTAAGTCCCATCCCCACTGGAGCCTGCAGCTAAAGTTACATGGCAAGAATTCCTGCTGGACTCAATCAGCACGACTTTCTCCAGCAACCTTCTCAAATAAAATTCAGTTAACATTATGACTCCTTACCTCCCTCTACCCCTAGACTTAGAAAAGGCAACCAGACACCACACTTCAGGGAAATAATTCCCAATTTTTTCTAGTATGAAGATAATTTCTTACCTTTAGAAGCAAAAAACAAAAACAATTTCTCAGGCACTCAGTAGTTGTATTATAAAAAGCTGAACTGGAAAATCCATAACTTTTCTTGGATCTGTCAGAGAAGGGAGGTCACAGGGCAAACCGCTGCTCCCAAAATTGGTGGGACACACAGGTGGATACAGAGAATCACAACATACAGGAACAGAAATCTCCAAGTAGAAACCGCCAAGGGAACCAGTACCAAGGTAGGAAAATCTAACTGTAACTGACAAACTGCTGGAGGCTCAGTGTGGACAAATCTTGGAGTTAAAAATTCCAGGGGGACCCAGTTATAGAGGAAGGGTCATGTGTTCCTGAGTTTTACCTGCACGAGTTCTACCGGGTCCTCACAGTGAATGTGGAGGAAAAATCCCCTCATACTTCCAGCAGAGGGAGGGAGTAAAAGGACCATTTTGAAATACACCAGAGCATTCTGCTCTTCTTCACAAGGCCTGCTCTCAGGAAAAACTATTTTTCCAAAGTCTAACGTGCTGGGGTTTTATCAGAGCCTAACTTATCTGGGGAAAGGTGATACCCAACTCCAGCCCCCTCTAGCCGTCCTGTCCCACATAAAGGGACAAAATACTGAGAAGCACTTGTGAAGTTCATAGGCCAGTGGCACAGGCTCCTCAAAAGGCTGAGACCCAGTGACAGGACTAAGGAATGCTTCCCCTCCCCCCAACTCACCTCCACATTACTAAAGGCCTGTTTACCACAGTGCCTTTTACCTGTACCTTGTGTCTGCTTTTCAACTAAAAATTACAAGGCATACTAAAAGATAAAAAACACAGTTTGAAAACACTGAACGAACATCAGAACCAGAGTCGGACGTGGCAGAAATGTTGCAATTACCAGACTGGGAATTTAAAAGCACTAAGATTAATACACTGAGGGATTTAATGGAAAAAGCAGACAACATGCAAGAACAGATGTATGAAATTTCTAAGAAAGAACTTAAAAAACCCAGAAATGAAGAATGCCCTTTATGGGCTCATTAGTAGATTGGACACAGCTGAGGAAAGAATCTCTGCGCTTGGAGGATATGACAAGAGAAACTTTCAAATCTGAAAAGCAAATTTGTGGGATGCAGCAAAAGCAGTGCTTAGAGAAAAATTTATGGCATCAAATACATATAACAGCAAAGAAGAAAGATCTAAATCAATAATTTAAGCTTCCACCTTACAAAATTAGAAAAAGAAATTAAATTCAAATTAAGCAAGAGAAAAATCAATGAAACCAAAAGCTGTTTCTTTGAAAAGATCAACAAAATTGATAAGCTTCCAACAAGGCTAAGAAAAAGAAACAAATTACTAATTTAAAAAATGAAAGAGGGGACATTACTGTAAATTCTATAGACATTAAAAGGCTAATAAAGAAACATATATATATATATAACTCTTGGTCCACAAATTTGATAACCTAGATGAAATGGACCAGTTCTTTCAAAGACAGTCTGTCAAAACTCACAGAAGAAACAGATAATCTTAATAGGCCTATTTCTACTAATGAAATTGAATCAATAATTAAAAACTGTCCAAAATAGAAAGCACAAGGCTCAGATGGGTTCACTGGAGAATTCTTCCAAATATTTAAGGAAAAAAGTGTACCAATTCTCCAGAATCTATTTCAGAAGATGGAATCGAAGAGAACACTTCCTCATTCTACGAGGCTAACATTACTCTGAGACCAAAACCAGATAAAGATATTACAAGAAAATTTCATCTCTCATGAATGAAGATGCAAAAATTCTCAATAAAATATTAACAAGTTGAATCCAAAAATGTATACAAAGAATTATACACTGCTATCAAATGGGATTTATCTCAGGAAAGCAAGGTTGTTGGTTCTCAGCATTTGAAAATTGGTTAATGTAATCCATCCCATCAACAAGCTAAAAAAGAAACATCACACAATATCAATAAACAGAAGCAGAAAAACACTTGACAAAAACCTTACACATATTCATGATAAAAAAAACTCTGTAAAATAAAAATAGAGGGGAACTTCCTCAACTTGGTAAAGTACACCTACAATAAACCTATAGCTAACATCATATTTAATAGTGAGCAACTCAAAGTTTTCTTGCTCTAAGATCGGGAATAAGATCAGTGGCTCTGCTGCCCAGCACGCCACTCTGGCCCACTGCCCCAGTTTAATAAAAAAAGAAAAAAAAAAAAAAGTTTGAAGTTCTGACTTGGGTGGGGCAAAGGCAATATATGTGACTGAAACATTTGTACCCCTGTAATATGCTGAAATAAAAAAAGAGAAAAAAATCCCTTATTATTTGTAAAGCTATAGAAAAAATTACTCAGGCCTTGGGAAAGAAATAATTTTAACAAGAAAAAATAAGAACACCTTTTCAAGGAGCACTTGATCTAGCTAATAAGAGGCACCCAAATGTAAGTGTTACAGGCAATGAATTCTGGAACCAGGTTGCCTGCATTTGTGTCCTGTTTTCTGCCTCTTACTAGCAATGTGACCTTAATATTACTTAACCTTTCATGCTTTGGTTTTCTTATCCATAATACGCAAGTAATAATATTACCTCACCTATAGGCTGTTGTGCTGATTAAAGAAGTTAATATGGTTCGAAAAAGTGAAATGATTTGAAAACTTCTGGCTCATAGTACATACATATAAGTATTAACTCTTATAAAACAAAGGATCCAGAAATGATCCATAATATCTTAGAATAACAAACTATAACTTTAAGGTAGGGTGAAAGCAGAGAGACTGTTTAGGAGATCATTGCA
The DNA here is from genome assembly GCA_963574885.1 of Lepilemur ruficaudatus. Lineage (NCBI taxonomy): Eukaryota > Metazoa > Chordata > Mammalia > Primates > Lepilemuridae > Lepilemur > Lepilemur ruficaudatus. Next base: position 11,129 of record CAUYRT010068839.1, read on the forward strand.
GTAATCCAGATAAGGGGGAGAAGAGCTAGGGTTAGAGCAACAGGAATGGAGCTTATGAGAAAGTGGTCAAATTGGGGATGTATTTCTCAGGTGGGGCCAACATGATTTCAATACAGAATAGATGTGGAGAGTGTGAGAAAAAGGAAACAAGTCAAGAATGATTATGAGTGTTTGGTCTGAGCTCCTGGAAAGATGTTGTTTCCACTTCTGGAGATGATGAAGTTTGCAAGTAGAGCATCTTGGATGAGAATTGGGGAAGATCAAGAGTTCAGTTTGGGATTGGTTAGTCATCCTAGCAGAAATGTCAAGTAGGAAATTGGACAAGTGAGGCTGAGTTCAGGGGAGAAGTCTGGGCTGAAGAGCCACATTTGGAAGTTGTTGGCATTTGGATGGAATTTAAGGACAGGAAACTTGATAATATCACCATGGGAGTGAGTGAACATAGAGAAGAGAAGGATTAGCACAACTCCAGGGCTTTGTGGCCTCTGAGGTCTATATATGTGTGTGGCTGTGTGTGGGTATGTGTTTTTGTGTGTGTGCATTAGTTTTTAAAACACTAAAGACCGATACTTCTATAAAATAAAAGTGAACTACTAGAAAAGAAAAATGAAATAAAGACAAACACTTGCAAAATACAAGCCCAAATCTGTATTATTAGATTAAACAGAAATGAAACTAAAAAGTAAAAGCACAGTGGAGAAAAAAATTACCAAAATGACATGTTGCTCATTGAAATTATGCATTTAGGAGATTAACAAGAGCATTGCACTTCTAACTTTTTACCCTATAGAAATTATAATTAAACAAACCATTAGGAATGAAATAGTGATTTCGCATTTTCAAAATCCCTACACAAATTTTGAACTTATACTGTAGATAGCAATAGTTAACTTTTAAAGTGACAAATGAATTTGCTTCTTGCTTGTTAGTTTGGCTGACCTAAGTTGGATAGATGACAGGAGTACTTATTGAGGACAACGTACACCTAAACTATTTCTATGTTTTGTTTCACTGTTACTCATGGTAAAAAAAAAAAAAAAGTGGGTTGATGGGAATGGAAGAAAGGATTTTAAAGCAAATTCTGTAGACTCAGGATATTCATTTTTAATGTTTATCCAAAATTAAACAAAATAAGTTGCATTTTCAATGTTCATCTTCAATTCTTCATCAGTACCCATTTTCAACAATCTATCCTAAATGTTTTAGTTGATTTAAATTATCTTTTTTCAGCTTTACTGAAGTATGATTGACAAACAAAATTGCATATATTTAAAGTGTACAATGTGATTATTTGATATACCTATACATTGTGAAACGATTACTGCAATCAGGTTAATTAATTAACACATCCATTACCTCCCATAGTTAGCTTTTTTGAGGGGTGGTGAGAACACTTAATATCTACTTCCTTAGTAAATTGTAAGTACACAACGCAGCATTAGCTATAAAGTTTAACTATAGTTAATCAGTTATCTTTAGTAAAAGATACAAATTCAGATTTTATGTAATTTTTCAGTTGACTGATTAAAGTTAAAATATCACATACTGCAACACAGTCTTATTGTGCATGGCTGGTACACAGCTTGCATCACATGTCACTCACCAAGAGTTCAACAGCACGCAAACTGGTCTGTACTTGACCAGACTATGAACACTACAGGAGTCCACTGGCTGCAGATGTGAATGAAGCAAGTATAGCATATTGTTCTAAATGTTTGTTAATTCATTCTCTCAATATCTGTCTTTGTCGTGAACAGATAGCAAATAGTTGGCAGACCAGCATCAACTAGTCAATGACTGTGCTTCAGCACTGGTCTATGCACAACTCCAGGAAGTACCAAGTATGTAGACATCTCTGTGAATGTGCCCCCTAGGGTTAGTCAGTGCAGCACCTTACAGGTCTAAGAACTGAACACTGAGAGACTGCAATGTTGAGAGCTTGGGCTGGTAAGAACTTCATGAAGAAGAGCTATGTAAAAAGGGATGAGTCAACCCAGAGACTATGGTATCTTGGAAGGTAAGTGTACCACTAGTTCAAATGCTGTTGATAGGTCAGGCAGAACAAGGCCCAAGAAATGATTTATAAATTTTGCAACATGGCCATTGATGACCTAATGGGGAGATGTACAGTATGATTAGAAAGCTTGAAGAAAGACACCGTCAACTGGATCAGTTCCCAGATGCACTCTCAAAGAGGAGCTGTTTGAATGGGCTATAAGAATTTTATGAGCCTTCACTATTTTGACAATGGAGGGTGAATGGCTTCCCAGAAGGAGGTGCCTTCATGCACAAGGCAGGAAGTCATGGAGGGTGGATGCCTTATGTAGACTGACTGCTCAATTCCTAGACTACATTTACCGATAGGCTCAGCCCTCTCTCCGTCTGCCTGATGCACTTAGGGTCTCTGTTGTCAGGTGCCTCTGACTTACATGTACCTTACTTTGCTGATACTCTTAGTCCAAGCCTGTGGGAGTGCTGTCTCCTCACGGTGTGTAGGGTGGAGCTTGGCACCTGGCACGTATCTAATTACTATCAGCTGCCAGGATGAAAAAATCATAAGTATGTGTGTTTGATTTTGCTTTTAATGCTTAGGATAAGGGCAACTCATTATTTACAAAGAAATGGATTGGGAGAATATGTCTCTGAAATAGAAGTGGTCCTGGTGAATCAAGGTATCTTCATCCCAGTCCTCTCTCCAATGACAAATCCTATGGTTGGCGTCTTCCCCCAGACTGTGAGCAAGTACCATGGTCTCTTAGTTCTTCTGCCTCACACTTTAAAAATCTCCAGTTGCCACTGCTGCAACACTAACAAGCAAATCAGGAAAAGAGCTCACTGACTGAGTCAGGTCCCCTGTTCACTAGAAACACAGCAAAGGCCTTTCAGGAGGGGAGTGCCTGGGGGCTGCTGCTCTCCAGCACCCACATCCAAATGGGCTTCAAGCAGCTGTGTGGTGTTGTGCACCTCCCACCAGGAAGGAGTGAATCAGGCTGGTTTGTCAGGATCAAAGAGCAATATTTCCTCAAGACTCGATATCTATCTTCTGTTTTCTTTTGTCTTGGCCAAGGGGGGATGTAAGATAATTTTCAAAATAAAACCATAGCCATGGAGGGTGTTGTGAGGGTGAGGTGTCTGCTGTAAGTGTCCCTTGGCCTCAGGCGTGGTCAGAGGGAGCTGCAGGGGTCGGGGGTAGGCAGCACTGCCTTCTCCTTTCTCTCTACCTGAGAAAGGTGTGGGCTGCGCTCCATGGCCCTGAAGGTCCCCGGCAGCCTGGGCAGTGGTGATGTCTCATCGCTGTCCTTTACATAATTATTTGCGGTGGTGTGGGCTCGATTGTCTTGACATTTAAACGCTGAGTAATTTTCTCCAAACACTCACACTCTGAGGGATGAATGAAATGTGGGCTGTGCTTCAGACAGCGGTGTAGCCGAGGTAACCATGGCACAGAGGGGCCTGGAGCAGGTGGAGTTAGGGAGCTCTGGACAACTCGGAAAGTAAAAGTCAGAAGCTCCTTTGATAAAGTCAACTGTTTTGTGAGCCCCAAAGTGATGCTCAAAACTCATGCGCATTCATTGGCTGAAGCTGAAGAGAGACTCAGAAGGAGGCTTGTGAGGTCGGGCAAGCTGGCAGGGGCCCTGGGGGACACCTGCCACAGCCAGCGTAAGAGGGCCAAAGGGCACACAAAGCACTAACCCCACTTTGATTGACATTTGAGCTGTAAGATCTGGAGAAGGGCATCTGGTCTTCGGCAGGAAGTAAGAAATAGCCTTCCCACTGGGAGAGAAGAGAAAACAAGACTTCTTAGCAGCCCTTCACCTGGACTCAGCCCAAAGCTACCGAAGCCAGTGAAGGAGCTTCCGGCCCTGGGGTAGACTGTTAGAAACATGGCAGATGAGTCCCGGGGATTGTCAGCCAGTGGAGAAGGGTGGGTCCTTGCAGCAGTCTTGTGCCAGGCATACCTAAGCCTGGCGTAGTCAGCCACCACATGGGGGTGATGTGAATGAGGGTGGTGCAGAGCCTGAGATCAGCCTCATACCTGAATCAGGACGGACTTCGGCAGAACCAGAGTTCCAGTCCACCAGGGAGCGGGCAGGGGAGCAGAGCCACTGAATAGTATTCCGCACAGCAGTGGCCAGGGAAATCCTTGTTATCCCAGCCTGGGAGTGCCCCCAAATAGCCCAAGGATTCCTAGTGAAAGGGAGCTGGAGTTCGTCATGAGGCCCGTGTTTGCCTTACAGAGGCCAGCTCACCCTGGGAAATTAAAATGCATTTACCCTCATAAATCTGTTTGAGGGTTTTCACCCGGAAGCAGTTACCACCACTGTCCGGTGAGTTCAAAGTATCTTCCCTATTCTGATGCCTTGTGATTCCATCTGAAATGCCTTTGTAAATAAAGTTAGGCAATAGGATAAATCTATTATTTTTCCCAAGTAGGTGTCCACTGTTCATTTGATGGACAGTAACTGAGCAACTACTTGGCACCAGACTGGACTCTAAAAACACAGTGGTGGCTGAGACTCTGATGGCCCATGAAGCTTCCAGTGAAGTGCAAGAGAGAAAAATGAGCAGACGAGAGAGTGGTTCCCAGCACACACCATGTTAACCACAATATTCGAGGGACACAGGCGATGCTGTGTGTGCTGCAAGGACATAATGGATCCTCCTGGCGAAGGGTGATTTTGAGGAGGAGGGATGTGAGCTGGACCTGGACGCCAGAGTGAGATCTCCCCAGGTGCCGACTGCACGGAGAGCAGGGGGCGGGAGGAAGTCTTGTGCAGCAGGACTGGCCCACGCAAAGTAATGTTGGCCTGAACTGTTGACATTTACTGGTGCAAGTTAATGAGGGGTAACTGCCATAGGCTTGGACTGACCAATACTGACTGCCCAGACACTGGTCTTCCCATTCTGCAGAAACTATAAAACAGGAGCAGACAAAGAACAAATGGATGGGAGCTACTAGGTGCCAGGTCTAGAACCCACCTCTTTCATCACCACTAGTACTCCAATCTCTGACCCCCTTCCAGGCAGTAGGGACAAGACTAAAGAAATAGAAATAACCAAGGACCTCAAATGCAGAGATGTTTTTATACTGAAGCAAACTGGGGACTGATTATATAATACAGTACAGGGGACCGAGTACTGCTTTGCTTCTTTGCTTTTGGCAAATCGGCAAGAGGAAAATGGAACTCTTAGGGACTGGAGAAATGGGGATAAGTAAAAAAAAGTAAGATTTGCCTTCTTTCAAACCACAGAGCATACAACTGAGAGTAGAGGAGCTGGCAGGAAATGAAGTTGGAAATCCAAGCAAAAGCCAGATTAAGGCTGGGCATGCTCTGCTAGGGAGCACGGATTTAACTCTGCACGCCCGAGAGCTTTTGAAGAATTTTAACATTTATGTTTTAGAAGGATTACCTTGGCTTCTGTGCAGCTAGACGGATATGAGGGCCAAAGCCTGGAATCAATGAAATGAGACTGCCTGGCGTTGTCTCTATAATCCGGGAGAGAGATCTGATAGCTGAAATCAATCACAGGGACATTTGAATGGTAAAATTTGGTGCCTGACTGGATGTTTGGGGTGAGAATGAAGAGGTCCTGGGTGACTCAGAGGTTTCTGGACTGGGCCACTAGATGCAGGCTGGTGTCTGTCTCTGGCTGAGCTAGGGAGCACGGGAGGAGGAGCAGGGTGATGTGGAGATGCACGAGACCAGGTTTGAGATGCCCATAGGGTGTCCCAGTGGTGAAGCCCAGATGTCCAGTACAAGGTGGACATGTGGCTGGTGCTCAGAGGAGGAATGGAAGCTGGAGATAGAGACTGGGAGATACAGAAGGATAGGGTGAGGAGGAAGTCACCCAGGATGTCACAGTGAGACCAACAGCAGGGATGAATCCAAAGTGGGTGGTGCTCAGAAGTCAAAGAGGCAGATGGGTTTGGAATTGTGGGCATGGTCAGCAGCAAGGACAAAAAGATGAAAGAGAAGTCTCTTTCTGTACCTCCGAGGTTACTGCTGAGCTTGGCAGGAGCAGTTTTAGCCAGGCTATGGGGATTGAGAACTGGGTTAAAGTAAACTGAGGAGTGAACAAGAAAGGAAGAGGCAATGGGCAGGGAAGGGAAGAGATGGAGGTGCACCCCGTGCACCTGAGCTGCAGGAGACGTTGGATAATCGGCATTTTTTTTAAATGGAAGAGATGTGTATATGTTATCAGCTGTGTATGTTGTCAGATTTGTGTATTTGATCCGGTGGAGCTCTGGGTAGAGCCGATTCCTGCAGAAGCACTTTCCAGAGCACAGGCAGGGACTCTTCTCTTCATGTTGGGGAGGAGGAAGCGAAGGATGGCCATGTATACTTATGAATGCATTTAACTGGGTAGGAGGCAAAAGGCTGAGGGATGCCCAGCCTGATTTCCTCTGTCTTCTAAATTAGTCATAAATTGATCATCAAATAAAGGTCTTTCATTTCCCATTAATGTTTTTCCTGATCGTATAAAGCAAGTATCACAAAATAGCATAAAAGCCTTTGTGATTTATTTTTTTACCTGATTGTACCTGAGGAGTCCTTGTCAAGAATAGCAGATTGGTGAGAGTAAGTAAAATCAGTATATCAGATATTTGGTAAAAGCAAAAGTCCATACCCAAATACCAACCCAAGACAAACATGCAAGACCACGTGCACACACACTCAACTCTAAGACACTGGTGGACACTACAAGAGTTATATGTAAATTTTAAGAACTACTGACCTCTAACAAAAATAAATCTGATCCAACCCAATCAGGCTGAGCCCTAGCCTAAAGCTCTCGTCAAAACTTCTTCCTTAGTAGGGCATCAGCAATAATCATAATTATGACAATTGGTACAAGGACGACCAGAACAAAGTCTGGTAGAGCCTCGCATAGGCAGGAACCACGTCTTTTCCATTTCTGTATTCCAGGGGCAACCCAAAGTGAATGTACTTTATGTTTGTTCACTAAAGAATGAATAACTTATAAAACTAGTTTTTCAGTAACTCTGCTGAGATATGGTGAGGAAGTGGCCACAGATTTTAAAAATATTAGAAGGTAGATGGGACAAATTGGGGTAGTGGGGAGAGTTCACAGGGACTACAGAGTTTAGGGCATTGCATGAGGCTGTGCCACTCATCTAATTTCCAACGAATAAGATGCAACTTTGTTCCATATTAATTCAGGCCCCTTATGTGTTTAAACCTTTGTTCTTTGGAAACTCTGGGGCTCTGAGTGTGTCCCAGGTAACAGGGGTGACCCTTTAGGGGAGTGATACAGCCACCTCTGTCTGAAAGTCTCCCCAAAGTATGATTCCTGCCTCACAGTGTTCTTTGTGGCAAAACACAACTCAGGTTGACTTTGTCATTAGTCGTAAGAAGGCCTGACGGCATGCAAATGGTGAGTGTTCAATGAAGACAGACTAAGTTTATTATGAATTTGAGGAGCAGTTTAATTATATTTTATGCTCAAGCAAAATAAAGATTAATTTTCATTATATTTTGTTTATCTGTATTTCTGAACAAGATTTGTTTATAATTCACACCAGTTTTTCCACTTAGAATACAAATTCATCCCCTGGATTATTCATATTTATCCATTTACTTATTACTTTTAATTGAAAAATACAAATTGTATATATTTATCATGTACAATGTGATGTCTTGAAATATATATGCATTGTACGATGGCTAAATATAGCTAAAATATGCATACTTACCATTTTTTTGTATGTGAGAATGCTTAAAATCTACTTAGTCCATTTTTCTTATAACAACTTAAAATGGATAGAGTAGTAGTCATCCTTTGAGGTGTTCTCCCAGGCTTTGAGTGAAAGACATCCTATTTCCCTGGAAACTGTCTCCCCACAATTCATACAAGTGTGTGCCTTTCGGTCAAGTCACATGAAGGATCCCAGCCCCATGGCCACGGTTGACACCTACACAACCTGGAGAGATTCCAGGTCCTTCCTGGACATTTGGAATGTGGCTGGAGATTTCAGTCCCAGCACAGCCTGGTGTCTGGAGCATAAAACTTACAAAAGCCCAAAGCTGTAGGGCAGGCATCTCCTGCCCCCTCCACTGAGTCACAGGAAGGGCAGTCAGCAGAGGAAATACAGGGAGAACAGGGCAGGAGAGAAAGGGACAGCCCTCCTCAGCTTTCACTTACTCCATTTCCTACTTCCATAGGGCTGTGTCTCCTTTTACTTAGCAAGCTTTTACCTGAACACCCTAAAAATACAGATAATGTTCCTTTAGCTCCACTCAGCCACCCACATAGAATCTCCCAGTGCCTGGCCACATTTCCCTTAGAATCAGCAGAGATTCCCTTAAGCCCATTCCCTTGCAATAGATGAAATATTAAACAAAATGGACTTTACTACCCAAGCAGTTTCATTCTTAGGAGGAACAGAAGCCTTAAAGATTTTGACAGAAGGTATTTTGACTATGAAATCATTTCAGATTTTCAACAAAATTCAATTTGGGCATTGAAGGATTCAATCCTTTTTTATTTTATTTTTTTTTTCCTTTTGGTGCAAAGATGGTTCCAAGTTCTTACTATATGTAATAGGACCCTCACTTACCTGAAGTGCTCACCTGCAGTGTGGGCCAGAAAAATCAATGGGGGACTCAGTTGTCAAAATCAAATCTGTCAACCTATTGTTCAGCATATCAGCCAAATGCCTGTATTTCCTTAGCTTGGAGAATCAATGTTCTGGACACACTGTCCAGCTAAGGATCTGTCTTAGTCCACGTCCTTTCAGACTGCTATAACAGAGTATCACAGGCTGAGTGATTTTAAACAACAGAAATTTATTTCTCACAGTTCTAGGGCTGGGAAGCCTAGGGCTTAGGCACTGGTAGATTTGGTGTCTGCTGTGGGCCACTTTCTTGTTTGCAGATGGCCATCTTTTTCCTGTGCCTTCACAGGCAGAAAGGACAAGAGAGCTCTCTGGAGTCTATTTTCTAAGGGCATTAATTCCATTCGTGAGGTCCCTCATGACCTAATCACCTCCCAAAGACCCTACTTCCAAATAGCCGCACAATAGGGATTAGATTTCAACATAAATTTGGGGGAGACATAAACATTCAGTCTATAGAAGAATCCTTGAAGCACTACAGATATGTGCTGTGTGGTTTCACAAAATCCAAGGAAACAGTAACATTCCGTGAAGCCAGCGTGAACCCTTGCAGGGATGTCAAGTTCATTAACTCATCAAGCAGCTCATTTCCTTAAGTGAGGCAGCACCCTGCCTTCCAATGACAACTTTTAATTAATAAATCTAGAAACAGTAAACAAAAAGCCCAAAGGTTTTTAAGAATTTAAGGTTGAATTTTCTATCCAAATTATTTCTGGAGTAAAATCCAAAAACAATACATCCAACTTCACTGACTTAATGATCATTCGTGCAATTATTAATTCAATATGTCTCATAGGACTGCAACCCCATCAGAGCAGAAGCTGTCTATCTGGATTGATAGATCTCCTGTCCCTGTTTCATGGTGCTTGGCACATAGTTGCCACCCAGTAAATATTTGTTGAATCGTGAGTGCATTAACAATATCAGTTCCATGTCCTCTGCCAGTCCCTAGAAGTTACCCTAAGAAATGGGACTTGGTCCATGTCTCAGAAGCCAAGCATCAGAATGTGGAGTGATCATGTTGGCAGTAGTGCAAAGTACTAGGAAAGAAGTCAATACTCCAGAAGCAAAAAGGCAGATTGTGAGCCCTCCATGAGGGAGGACTACTCATTTTTACTGAAACACACCCCTCCAGGCTTCTACTAAACACTGCCATTATTTCATTTGATTCTCAACAACAACTTTGACAGGTAGGTGTTACTTTATCCACATGTTATTGATACAAACAAGAGTTTTAAAGAAGTGCCATTTTCTGCCCCAGTAACTTGTTTTATAAATGTCATTATCAGGATTTAAAGCCAGGATCATCATCTTCTAAAGCACGAGAGAAGAGTAATGGATGTGAAGGAAAGGAATCAAGAGAGGCTTTTTGGCAAAGGGTGATTTGGAGCCAGACTTCAACCAGACCAGGTATCTAACAATGGCTGACGTTGACTGAGTGCTTATTATGTACCAGGCCCTGGTCTAAGGACTTCATATGTATTTTCTCATTTAATTCTCATAATATCCCCGTGAAGCTGCATGAAGTAAGTGCTATTATTGTCTCCATTTTACGGGTGAGAAAATCGAGGCATAAGCAGTATAAGTACCTTATTTTAAGGTTATGCAGCTAGAAAACTGTGGATCCAGGATTTAAGCACAGTTTGTACCAGAGCCTGTGCTCTCAACCATGACATAGCACTTCCGATTGTAAGTACCTTGTTAGCTAGTTTATACTGACTTGTCTGCTGGAGAGCTTGTTAATTTACATCTTAGTCAGCTCCCACTGTTCATACTCAAATGTGAAGAGGATATTCTCTGAACAACAACAAAAATCCTAGAGTTTGATTAAAGGATGCCAAATAGCTCAGTATTACCCTGGTCTTTGCCTCCTCCATCAGCCCAGAAGCTTCTGTCAAGAAATAGCTCTTGGCCATGGCATTAATCTGCCCCACGAAATAAATTGTGTTCCAAATGTTATGCCACATGTTTAGTCAGAGACATTCAAGAAAGTGGTCTATTCCTCTGCCGTGGGGACACTAACATCCTCTGATTTCTCTTTAGGGTTGAGATTTTCTCCAAAATGAATCACAGTTGCTCCAAGAGAATTAACAATTGATACTTCAGCTTCTCGTAGAAACATGAAAACCTAAGGTAATTAATAAAAGAGAGTGTCAAGGGCAGGGAATACGGAGGGCTCACCTCACCTAAGCAAGTCACACAGGCTGAGGGGAGGGGATCTGATGGGGGAAGGGACAAGTCCCCTTTTCTCCTATAAATGACCACAGTAATATTATTCTGGACCACAGATTTTATGGGACATTAACTACCATCACTGGGATTTCAGAGCTAAGGGAGTAGGGAAATACCCAAGGTGTGGAAAAACAGGAAGGAGGAAAGAATACTGTGTTGAAAATCAGGAGAGTGAGATTCTGGTAACAGCCTTGCAACAACCAGGCAGGGCAGGTGGCCTGGACTGCCCCCGACCTTCCCAGCTTGTGCACAGCTATTACCAAATCTTACTCTCAAGACTTTCAGCACAGGAGTAAATAGTGGCGTGTTCTTTCACCAGGAGGAATATAATTGTTGTATCTTGTTCAATGACATTAGCAGTCATAGATGTGCAATACCTAGCTCTATTACGTATGGCATTAGATCTTCACGCATTAGCTAAAGAAAATATAAAGAGAAACTTCCCTTCATTTACTGTTTGGTTATTCAATGGTGTGGTTCATACAGGAAAGACAGGAGAGATGTTTTACTCTGCCTATTCCTTTAGTCAAGGTGCCAATACCACCAAAATCCTTTCTAAGGAGAAGAACTTAATGACTTCTCCTGTGGTTGCTGCCTTGTTTCTTTGCTTTGCCATTTCATCTTCCTGTCTAGGCCACAAAGTCACCTTCTGTCCTCATTAAGCCATCCAAAGCATCTCCGTTAAATAATTGCTCAAATCCCTGCCCTTTTCTGTTGACTCTAGTTGTATTTACAGTGTTTGTCTTAGAAATAAAGACAACAACATTTTTTCTTATTCTTTCAATTTGAAGACATTATAACATCATAACTATTACTAAATGTGAGAGACTATGGAAGAATGTAGTCCCTTGATCTTCAAAATAAACTGAAAATTATGCAGGCTCTTTGTTCACCTCATGTTGCAAACAGTGAACAGGAAAACAGTGGACTCAGTCTGGTCTCTCTATTTCATTTGCCTAAAACAAAGAAACTGCCATCTCTTTGTCTGTAAAAGAAACATAATTTACTGTATTTAATAGAACAGAACACATAAAAACAGGACTACCACCTGCACTATCTGAGACCACGCAGTTGTCCTGACGTTGGGGTTGGCATTGGTGACCTCCCCAAATGCTTCCTCTGCTGCTGCCATGAAACCATCCACACTCTGTTGTCCATTGTCCAGAAAAGGAGTCAGAGTGGATTTGAGGGAAATTCTGACATAAGCCCCATTCACAGTTCCAGCTCTCCTTTAGCCTGTGACTCAAAATTGTCATTGCCATTTAAAACTCCAGTATCATCATCTGTAAAATGAGATAGCCCATGCTACCTCATGAATGATATTATGAACACTGAATGAGATAACACAGCTACAATGCCATATGTACTTAGGAAATACATATGTATTGAACAAGAGCTGCCTTTAAATACTAATGTATTTCTAGCTTTAAAAAAGTACAAGTTTCAAAAAGCAGGTAAAATATTCACTTTCCTTAGGTCCTGAAAAATCTAATGAGTATAATAATCACTCCCTTTAATAAAACAGATTCTAAATCTCCCTTAAAAAAAAATTCCCACTGTACTGCAAGCGTCTCCCGCATATGGTTAACTTCTGAAGAAAGGCATCCTCTTTATGTCCTAAATTGTCCTGAATTGAGTGCTTCCTGATACACACGCTCAATAAATAGCTTTGAACTGAACTGATCCAGCCTTAATGACAATATCATCAACGCATCACTAAGCATTCGATTTGTATAAAATTGCTTCCCTCGGAAGGCTTTGAGAATTCTAGAAGACCTTGTGCGGGAACATGCTCTGTTCTGCATGGATAACATATGGTTGGTGCTGAAACAATGTCAATCATCTCTCTCAGGGTGTTTCATGAATTTTACCTCCTCCTCCCACCTCTTGTCCCCAGGATACAAGAATTCAGCACTCTTCTACCCTTCGTCAATAGTTCAGTATTTCATCTGTTATACCTCTAAGTACAAGGCCATATAAGTCTTGTTGATTAGGTATCTTGTCTCCCCAACAGTATGATAAAATTCAGAGCATGTTCATCCTGATTTGGACCCAATTCAGTCTCCAGCATGCTGGTTATCCAGGGCATTTATTAATAGCACCTCTTTCACTTTCAAAAATGCCCTAAACTTGGGCATCCTAGTGATAAGCTGCTGGAGAGGGAGGCCCCATGTCTTACTGGTATCCCCTAGTGCAAAAGTTACTCTCAACAGATGTCTGTTGGCTGAAACATGGATAGTGCTTTGCTAACCAGTCTGATAAGAGGCAGATGTTCTTGTCTGTGTACATTCTTCCTCTGCTCTTCTCTGAATGAAGTATCTTCTCCAAAAGCCTTCATTTAGACATATCCTTAATAATGCTTCCCTTGTCCTTAAATAATTAATGGGTTTAAAAATATCAGTCAATAGAAACAGAGTGATACACGGAGTGGAAGAAAACAGTGAATATTTTGGCGGAACATTTAAAAGCTGCATTACTAACCATATAAACCTTGCTAACGCAGCTTATCAGTCTTTTCACAGCAAGACTTTTCATTTCCTTTGTCACCAGGACTCATAAATCCCTGCCACATGACTGGCCTGGCTGCTGTATTCAAGACTGACATTAAGTTTCTTTTGGGCGTTGGTGCCATGGTTTACTTGTGCTGGGTGAGTCAAGGCAGGTGGTGCTGACTGTCTCCGAAGAGAACACGGAGCATGGCAACCTGCAGCAGATGAGGGGCAGGAAAGCTCCCTACAGAAACTGGCTTTCTTACAGCCACATAGAGGACAGCGGTATGTATCTCTCTCTCTCTCTCTCTCTCTCTCTCTCTCTCTCTCTCTCTCTCTCTCTCTCTCTCTCTCTCACACACACACACACACACACACACACACACACACACACACACACACATACACACACACTCCATTAATGCCCATTGGCCTGTTCTTATCACTACTAAGGAGTTTAGAAGGATCCCTCTCTCTGGCATAGTGACCCATCAAAAAAGTTTCAAGGAGAGGCTCGATCAAGGCAAGAAATAATTGCAGGTAATTTCATTTTCCCCACAAACATCAACCATGTTGGCTAAAAATCTGATATTCGAAGTGTAAGAATAACATTTGGATCAACATAACCAAATGCTTTCTCATAGGGTCTAACTTTAATGATTCTCAATGGAAAGTGATTCCACCTCCCACCAGGGAACATTAAACAATGTTTGGAGACACTTTTGAATGCCACGACTGTGTGGGAGCAGGTGCTACTGGCACCTGGTAGCAGAGGCCAGAAATGCTGCTAAACACCCTATAATGCAAAAGATAGGCCCCTACAACAAAGAATTATTCAGCCTAAAATGTCAATAAAGAATTCCGTTCAGATCAAGCAGCCAGAACACGGAGACCAGGAAGCAGACACACCGCGGACAGCTCTCACGCAAGTTAAAGGAGCCGTGGACTGGAGCTGTGGCATGCTGGGGTCGGGGAGAACCATTTTGCCTTTTGAACCATGTAAATGTTCTATATATTCAGAAAACAAAATTGACAAAAAAGAAGAAAGCCATAAAACTGAAAACAAATAGAAACAATTGTATATCAAACAATGGTATATCAAACCAGTAATTACTTATTATTTTGATTCATCAACAGCATATAACAGTTTTAGATTTTTATGAATAAAATATTATAGGGTAAAAACATGTAAAGCAAAAATCTAGAAGGAGACGTTATTTGAGGAGTATGCGACAAACCTCTCTTGTTCTGCAACAATAAGCAAAAAAGACGATAGTAGATTTCAATGTTGTTAACAAAGTTGACCTAAGGGACAAATGCAGACTAGTGCACATTCCTGACCCCCAACATTCATAAAAATTAACCACAAATTGTTAAACTCACTTATTAATTCTAGTAGATGGCTTTATAGATTCTTCAAGATTTTCTTTATCGGTTAGATTATGTCATAATAAAGAGTTTTATTTCTTCTGTTTCAATCTAGGAGACAATTATTTTTCTTACCTTATTGTACTAAGTAGAACCTTCAGAATGGAGCTCAATAGAATTCTTGAGAGTGAATGTCCTTTCTTTTTTCCAGTCTCACAGGGTAATATTGAAACTTTCAATATTAAGTATGTATGATGTTAGTTATAGTTTCTTATAGATGCTCTTTATTTCACTGAGGAAGTTCCTTCTCATTGCTACTTTATTGAGAATTTTTATAATGGAATAATACTGAATGTTGACAACTGCTTTTTCTGCATGTATTGGGATGATTATGTGGATTATGTAGATTAATGCTTTAGTCTGTGGATATGGGAAGTTACATTGATTAATTATTAACGTTCAACCAACCTTGCATTCCTAGGATAAACTCCTCGTAGTCATCATAGTCGAGATATATTATCTTTTATATATATACATGTTTTTTAAATGCTCAATTTTTTAAAGAAAGACAGCTATATTCATAAAGGATACTGGCCTGCAGTTATTTTTCTCTGTAATGACTTTGGTATTGGTATCAGGATAATATCATTCTCATAAAATGAGTTAGGAAATACAAACTCCTCTTCTATTCTGGAAGAGTTTGCGTGGAATTGATGTTATATCTCCTTTAAAGCATTTGTAGAATTTATTACTAAAGACATCCAGGCTAGAAATTTTCTTTTAGACAAGTTTTTAAGCTACAAATTTATACACACACACACCCACACACACGTTCTTTTTTCCTATCTAATTATTCTTGCATGAGGATTGGAATTTGTCCTTTTCAACTTAGTTTTGAATTAATTAGCAAAAAGTGGGTCATAATATTCCCTTTTCATCTTTTTAATGTCTGTAAGATTTGCAAAATTGTCTCCTTATACTGGTAATCTTTGCCTTCTCTCTTTTTCTTTCTTGTTTCCATTATTAATCTATATAAAGCTTTATCAATTTATTGATCTTTTTGAAGAACCAGCTTTTGCATTATTCATCATATTTTTCTCTTGTTTTCTATTTTCTATTTAATTAATTGTTCTCCTGTCCTTGTGATACAACACGGAAACTCTCTCCAGGTGGCTGAGAGCAGCTGGCCAACTGCAGGGCTTGCTGCGTTTTCTTTTCTTTTCTCAGGGATCATTTTCTTGTGCTTCCTGTTGTCCAATGTCTGGGAATATTTTTTTCATATATTTCATCTAGTAATTTAGCTATTAAAAGTGGGAAGGTCATCCAGTTTTTGTTAATCCATAACAGAAGAAAGTGAAAATCTTTTTGTTGGTCTGTTTTAAAAACAGGCTCTTAATTTAAAAAAAATAGTCGTGTTTTTCTTCTTCATGCAAATTATATTAACAGATTTCCTAATGTTGAAATAGCTTAGCATTCCTAAGATAAACTGTAGTTGTTTAATATATAAACATTACTTTAAGGCCCTGTTAAATAGTATTCAAATGCACCGTCAAATAATATTTTAATTTACATTTTTAATTTATATTTTTCTATCTGTATTCAAATTATGATTGGTCTAAAATTTTTGTTTGTTTGTTTATGCACTTTGTGTATCACAAGATTTTCCCGGCTCCATATAATAAAATGGGAAGTTGCTCATCTTATTATGTTCTGATGCATGGAACAAATTTAAAACATTATTTCTTTTTTCAATATTTTGTGGAACTCAACCTTAAAAATATCTAAGCATGCTTAATTTCTGAGGGATAGACTCTGACAAACATTTCAATTTTTTTAATACAATTAATGTTTAATATTGGTTTTTCATCACTTCTTGAATCAACATATAATTTATATTTTTCTGAAAGTCCATCAATTTTATCTACATTTTCCAATATATTTGTTTGATATCAGACAGAATATTCTAATGATTTTTACTTGCTTAGTATAAGTACACCATCTTTCTTATTCCTAAGATTGTTATTCATATTTTCTTTTTTGTCAGACTTGTCAATTTTTAGTTATCATATTGGTCTTATAAAAGAATTTGATTATATTTTATTGACAAAATCTATTTTTCTTTACTCTATCATTTATTTTACCCTTATTAATTTCTTCCTTATACTTTTAGTTTTTGTTGTTCATTTCCTTTCCCTCTTGTATTTGAATGTTTGAATTTTTCAGTTAACTAGATAAATGCATTTAAGTATGTCAATTTCCTTGTGGGCACTGCCTTGGCCACGGCATGAATTCTTTAAATGAATTCTATTTGTTAAGAAGCCTTAATAAAAACATTTAACCCAGTGGCTAATAATTTAAATAATAACATAAACAGTTCAGCAGTTCTTTCTAATCATCTGCATTTCTACTGTGTGACAGGTACAGATAGTGGCATTAAAAATAATAATTATTATCAGAATATCACATTATCCACGGGGCTCCCTTATACTACTGGTTACTGAAGACCTTATATCTGATCCCTACTTAACTCTTGCAGGCTTTGATTTCAAATTTGACACCAGACTAACTTTCACATGTTTTCTATCCAGACGTGGAGCCTCCACTGGAGCAGTTATGGCCTGGGATGAGTCCCTGAGGCTGCTTTGGCTTCTTGCTCTAGCATCTTATGCATGATACCTTGACATTATTAGATCCTTGGACTGCTTTGAAAATTTTCTGTGCTACTCCTGTCTTCATTACATTTGCACTTGGTAATATAGCCTTGGATATATAACCTGCGTGTTTAAGATACTAAAACAGAACAAAACAAAACAAAACAAAAAAACCCCACTTATTTCAAAGTTATCACCACATTTAACTAAACTTTGCCAAGCGATTGTCCTCAAAGCCTGCCAGAAGTTATTTCTTTTCACATTTTCCCATGCCCAAAGTTATATAGCTTACACAGCTCAGCATAGCTCTTCAAAGAACTCAGTCACTTCATAACTCCTTCCTGGGTCACAGATAGGCATGCAGTCCTAAAGGCCTGATATATTTTGACTCAGTCTCTCCAATATCTCTCAGGATTACTCTATAAAAATACTTGTCCTACTCTACAATCTAAATTATCATCCTTCTATTTACATCCTCTTTTTTTATAAAAATTAAAATATCAATGTATAAAATTTCTCAAAATATTCCTTTTAAAGTAAATGTTATTTGAAAACATTCTAATGGTTGCATAATATTCCACTGTGTAATTGTACTTATTGAACAATTTTGGGACCTGGTGCAGTGAGTCACACCTATAATCCTAGCATTTCGGGAGACCAAGACATGAGGCCAAGAGTTTGAGATCAGCCCGAGCAAAGGCAAGACCCTATCTCTACAAAAAGAAAAAATTAGCCAGGTGTGATGGTGCATACCCATAGTCCCAGCTACTCAGGAGGCTGAGGCAGGAGGATCTCTTGAGCCCAGGAGTTTGAGGTTGCAGTGAGCTGTGATGACATCACTGCACTTTATCCCAAGTGATAGAGTGAGACCCTGTCTCAGAAAAACAAAACAAAGCAAAACAAAATACCACCAATTTTTGTATTGTTCAGCATTTTCTTTTAATTGCCATGTAGGTGTATTTTGTATGCATTTCTGCTTAATGCCCTGGGACATATTACCTTAGAATATGGTAAAGATTCTAAGAAAACCAATATGGGTATTTTAAGGCTCAATCCATATTGCTGAATACTTTCCTCAAGTTACACCAATTTATAGCGACAATATTTATGTGTATTATATCCCTCTTATACTTTTATGAATTGTTGAGCTCTTTTTTGTCTTTGTTTTCTATTAAACAAGTAAAAACAGTATCCTTTCATTTAAAGTTGCATCTTTAATAACTAATAGTTTTGCAGTTTTTTATTTGTGCTTATCATGCACTTGTGTTTATTCTTATATAAATTATTCCTTGCATTTTTTTAGTTTTAGTGCTTTTCTTCATGGCTTATAAAATGCTTCACAAAGAAAGTATATCAATCCATATTTTATATGTGAAATCAACATTATTGATGTATTGAGGTTTTAAATTTTGATCTAATCAAATGTGTCAGCCTTTGCCTTCATGGTTATTCTTATTGTTTATGTCCTTTACAAGCTCAATTAACTATGCCTGTATATTTTTGTAACTTATAATTTTGATTTACTCAAATATTGTAAACACCTGAAATTTAATGTGGGTGCCTTACAAAGTTTGATAATTTCTGGAGAATTTACCCTAACTAGAATTTTTTAACATGCTCAACAATTTTCATAATGCCCATATACTTGTGATTTTATAAGTAGTTTAATGCATCAAAATAGGTCACATAGAAAAAGTTTAGTGTACACTTGGTCACATTTCCATATACATACCCAAAGAACAGATAAATGGATATTTTTATAGATTCCCACTGATAGGTTTGCTATTATTTTCCAAAGTTCAATATCCCATAAAATTGAGAAATACTTGCTTCCCAAGGCCTGTTTTCTGCATTAGAATTGGAAAATATTAGAGACATTTATAGAAAGTTTCTTCTGCTCTCCAATTCCCTAAAAATAACTCCAGAAATGAGAACGTAAATGAATAGTGTTTTAATTCCCTGTTCCCTATTTCCCTCTTATGAACTCTGCATTTTATAGATTTTGAATACATAATGCCACAAATAGAATCATTGTAGCCATAATGGGTTTATAAATTTAGCATTTTCTTAATTTCACTCATGTTGATAAATAGTTGGAGATTGTTTCCCTTAGTAGTAGAAAGTAGTAGCAATGAACCAGTCATATTTCTAAGGTCATCTACCCCTGTCCAGGGCAGCAGAACATTGTCTTAAGAGGTCAGGACACTGACACAACCTGAAGGGAGTGACCCAAGCCTCCACCTAAGCCTCACTAGCACCCAGCTCACGCCAGGAGACTGAAAGAGTCTCATTCATTGATCAGAATAACTAAGTCGTTGTTTTAAGGTAAATATCTTGAATGAAGTTTTCCAGATGTGGAATATGAGACATGTGCAATTAAAATAAATTGTAAAATATTAATTACTAAGTAAGCCTCAGAAGTACTCTTTCTAGATTAAATTCCTTGACTTTCCTCCAATACAAGTTGCCATTCTAAGACTGTTGAAGAGGACCATATTTGATGAAGACCATTCAATGTAAAAAATCTGGATGAGGTTGCATTATTTGAACATATTCTTTGCCTTCTAAATGATATTTTGTAATCTGCAAAAAAGGTAGCCCTAAATCAAATTGTGTTCTACCATTGGCTTTGCAGGTCTACCTTGTCCTCTCACAACATGGCAAGGCACATAAACGCGTATGCTCCTGAGTCTCAAAGCTTTGCAGAAATGATCCTGCAAACTGAGTTCACATGACGTGACTATAAAGAAAATTCTATACTCATTTGAATGTCTATCACACAGTCTGATATTGGCATCCTGGGCTTTCTGGAGGTTGGATGCAAATTTGACCTTTTTAACGAATGCCTTCGTTTTCCGCTCCCTGCCCTGCTACCATTGTCAAAGCCTTGTATCTCAGTGCACACAGCCATTGGTCTGTGTGTGTGTTTGTGTGTATGTGTGACTAGTTGCTTAGTTGGTATCCAGGTATCATGGAGCAAATGGCATCTCTCATATTCCCTAAAGTTATGAAGAATCATAATTCACATTGATATCATCTCTGCTGTGCTATCTGGAAATGTTTCTGTCTTATGAGGCAGCACTTTCAGTCAACACGTTTGTGTGTGTAACTGACATCCTACCGAGAAGCAACACATGCTGCGGATCTATGTGATTACAGATATGCCTGAGGAAGAGGAAATAGGCTAGTCCTGCTCCCAGCATGTATTAAAACAGGAGAAGGAAGACTGGTTGAGTTAGACAGAATTATATAAGGGTCAAGTTTTCACATATATGCAAATGACCTCATGTTTCTGGACCCTCACCTTTCACTCTGTCTCCTAACTGGTTATATCCTAACCTATCATTCCAGGATTTGACCTAGTAATTTGACCTTAATTCTAGATTATTCTCTCTGCTGCTACTGTGGTCCCTCTTTGTCTGGACCTGACCCTGAACTCTATGGTAAACTAATTTCTTTACCCTACAAGCCAAGTATTATCTCTAGAATGATCCATAAAAATAGAAAAAGTTCATTAGAATGAGATTTTTCCCCCAACAGAATCTCTTATGAACAATGAAATAGCACAAAGATTGATTTGATCAATATTTTACATTAGAATGAGCTGCCAGAGAGTTCGAAGCTGCCTTTAGTCTTCTTGTTTTCATTAATCTTAAAGAAGATAAATTGTATTAATCAAATTTGCTCTTCTCAATTGGATGGCATTATAAATTGGGGAGAAATGACCCCCACAAGGAAATCCGAAATAGGTGGCAGTAGTAAACAAAAAACACAAGATTCATCTTACAAGAGGAAAAACAATCTCTTACAAGAAAGTTTTCTGTTTGTTTAGGCTACACTTCAGATAGAAATAATAAAACTAAAAGAGAACTAGAAACTGATACCAGTGAACCTACACCTTGTGTAGACAGATTAGAAAATTGGAAAGCTACAATCAGGAGAGAAAAGGCCAGGCTAACTCCACCAAAACCCAAACAATCATGCTTGATTTTATGTTCTCCAGATACTTAATACTTAGAAAATTGGGCAGTTCGTGTGAGAACAAGCCAGGCAGCTGTGTTAGATATACGTCCTTTGCTCCAGGTCACTAGTCTGGACCCCAGGAAACTCTCTGTGTGACTTTGGTAAGGTATTCAAATCCTCTGAGCTGCAAATGCTTTATTAGTACAATGAGGATAACAATCATTTCTACTTCACAAGGTTGTTTGAGACTTAGATGACAAAATACATGTTAAAAGACTAATAAAGTGTTTGTTATCTATTAAGTGCTTGATACATATTAACAATATTTAAAATATTATTTCAAAAATGATAATATGAATGTATGAGCAAGAAAAGGTTGAGGGCCAGGTCAGGTCTGAATGTGTACATTTAGCTAGTAGGAAGGAGTAATAAGTCCATGTCACAGGCAGAGAATATTAAAGGAATAAGTCAGAAAAACTGCCCTCTAGAAGTTCACAGTCTAGAGAAAAGCATAAGGCAAGCCTCTGATTCCAACAACGGAGACACGCATTGAGTGCTCTGAAAATCCAAGAGAAAAAGAATCACTAAATCCATATTAAGCAGTTAGAAAAGGCTTCATAAAAGAAATAACATTCGAGTTGGTGCTTTAAAGAGGAGTGGGAATTTTGCAAGTGGACAATGGTACAGGAACATCCTAAAGACAGAACAATGTGAGGCCAAAGAACCAACAAAGCAGACAGTGGGTCCTCCGATATACTTGAAGTAGACAGAGATAAAGCAAGGAGTGGAAGAGAGGAAGGGAGTGCAGTGATTCCGCTGAGGAAAAGACAAATCTGGTTTGGGGAAACCATGGAATGGCATATTGGGAATGCATAAATTACTCTGAAACAATGGTGAGTTGCAGGATATTAAGCTGGGGAAAAACAAGTCTTCAGGTTATAGCCATGAAACAGGACAGCAAGAAACCTGCAGCAGCACAGGTGAAGTGGGTGTTTATCCTGCTCAAGAAAATCCCCCAGAGAAGAAAACTTCCACAAGAGATAGCTCAGAGTTCAGTCAAAGGGCACATACAGTAAACAGAGCTGTGCTCTGAGCAGAGAGCAAGAGAAGTGCCAGCTATAGATCCTGGAGTTTATTAAGCCAGATGGACACCCAAGAGGCTGTCCAAATAAGAAGCCACCTGTCATGATAAACTGCTGATTCCTGATCCATCGGTCAGGGGACGTTTGTATGCAGTTTCTCAAGGGCTCACAAAGCCAGGGCCTCTATGAGCCAGGAGGAGAGAGAGAAGGCATAGATGAAGCACCCTGGAGAGGTAAAAGGAGGTTTTGAGAAGTGACTTCGAGAGAAAAAAACAGAGCCGATGGTAAGTCCTGCCTTCATTACCCAAGAGAAAAATTCTCTTTCTTGACAAGGCCTGGGGAGGGGTCTGGGGAGGGCCAATGGGGAAGAGGAGAAACACACATGTCAAGGTCCAGGTGTGGGGAGTAATATGTCCAGGACAAGTCAGGAAAACAAACATGGGCTTTGCAGACAAACACCCAGTCCAGACACATTAACTGTTCTTGCTCACTTTCACCCCAACCAGCTCTAAAAGCCTGGAGGTACCAACACGTGTAACTTGATGACTTCATCCCGCTTTCTGTGGAGTTGAAAAGTGTAGGAGAAGAGATTGAAGCATCCAGCCCTTCACACAAAGACCGCCAAATCTTGCCCTGGCTCTCTCAATTGCTCGTTTAGCAGATTTTCTGTTTATCATTATTTTTCATATTTTTAGAAGTGAAGTTCCTGGCTGCTTTTAGTGCAGATACTTTTCTAAGAAGCTGTTAATTCCATGGGGCTCATTTTAATATGGCTTTAAGGGACCGACGATATAGTGTAGCTTTCAAAACAACTATCTGGCTGTTTTATTAAAACAGTATTGGTACTTGATAGCTACCTATCATTTAGGTGTGCTTGGCAGCCTTTGACTCTTCATTTCTCAAAGGGAAGTTCAAGTAAGTATATGAATTAATTTGTTTTAGTCAACAGGTATTGGGAATCCATCTGTAGCATCATTTAAAAGCCACTGGAAAAACAAATTCACTGTTATTTCCTGAGCTCCAAACCGCATCATCAATAAAATGCGACTAATTTTCCACCCCCATGGCATCATGATTTCCCATCAGCTTACTAGCTCAGAATTATATTAAAAAAAATTCTTGTCACCTAAACTTCCAGAGTTTATCTAATATCCTTCACAACATACGCTTGCAACTTTATGAAGAATCATAAATTATTAGAATTAAACTACAGTCATGTCTTGATCTCCTCACTGAATACATAATAGAGTGCTCTCAGCATTGTTAAGGGGACTGAAAATGGTGTAATGCAAAGAGCTGATAACCTGGGCTCTGTGTTAGTCTCTGGGACCTTGCACAAGTCACTTTGCCCTCCAGTGCCAGCTTACCACTCTGGAGAAATGGGGTGATGGCTGCCCCTGTATCATTCAGGATTATTGAGGACACATTTTTAAAATGTATTTAAAAATTATAATGCATGACATAAAATCTGCTGGAATTATTGGTATTGGGAATGGTGCAACTTATGTTGAATTTTAAACTGTCAACTTATCAAAGACTTGTTTTCAGCACTGGGTTCACTAATGCCTGACTCCTCCTAAAAATAACAAGCAATTTCAGTAAATTGTAAAAGGGGAACATTGGCATGGCTTCCTGTCAGTAACAACCATTTATGTGTTTGAAATAAATACCATTTAGATATGAAAAACATAAACCTTGAAATTTTCTGTAACTGACTTTGCTCAGCAAAGAGAAAATTCTCATAGAAAACTTAACATGTCAACAGGATCTCCCAGGAACATGAAAGACCTTTTTCCAACAGGTGAATTGGAAAAGAGTTTGTAAGTCTCACTGTTAATTTTTGAACGTTTTCTTTTTCAAATGCAAGTTATCACCACCTTCTAATTTACAAAAAAATGCTATCTATATGGTGATGACCCCTCAAACTCTATCTCCAGCCCAGGTGACTCTGTCAAGATTAAGCTCCAGTCATTCAACAGCTAACTGAACATCCTATGTTCAACATATGCATGACTAAACTCACCACCTCCATGCCAACACTGGTTTTCCCCCGTTCCTCCCATAATTGCAACTGGTTACATCTGCATAAGCCAAAATCTGCCTGCTCAATAGAGCCATGGTTATGTGCCTGCCAGAGGCCTGACTGCCATTTAAACACAAAACATTCACCTTCCATACCTCTTGGGTACTTATCTCTGTGCCTGCTTCCAGCTATTCCTAAAGCAACCTTACTCTACCATTTCCACACCCCAGTAAGTAGTAGGTAGAGGAAAATCAGAGAAGTAGGAATGGAGCCAGCAATATTTTTGCTTGACCCTAGGTCTAAGAATTAATGCTTGACATGTCTCATGACATTGATTTTGACTGTCTTTCTGGGTATTGAGGAAAGAAACCTAAATTGAGATTCAAACCCTGTCTCAGCAATTACTAGATTATGACCTTGAGAAAGTCATTTAGTGTATCTGATTCAGTTTCTTCACTTATGATTTAAACATATTATTAATAACGACTTTTCCTTCCTCATGCTAAAAGTGACCCTAAAAAGGGTATATTTGCATTTAAAGAAGCGATGTATATTGCAAATTTCTAGGCAATACAAATGCCATCATCTTTCCACCAAAAATTCTGCAACTGTGCCTGCATCTACTCTATCTCCTGCTTTCTTCCTGTTACCATGAAGCACGAAGGCTCCTCTCACCACCATTCATCCATCTACTTGTGTCTTGCCCCAACCTGGTTTCTTCCTATTCACTCAAGGATTTTGTTTTTTCTATCTCCTTTCTCTCTAATGAGAGAGAGATCCTTGATCCCTGGTGTTCTCTCAGCTCATCCTTATCTGCATACAAACATGCTGCAGTATATCCCATCTCCCCCAATCCCACCCTCCCCCCGGTTATTGTCTGTCTCTCCCTCTCCCTCCAAGTATATTTACCAGAAGAGTTGCTCACACACTCTGTCTCTTCTTCCTTACCGCCTATTCAGTCTTTAACCCACTTCAGTCTAATTCTTTCCTTCCCTTGGAAGTCAGTAGAAATCGTTCTTATTAAAACCTCCATTAACCCCAATGTCACCTTTTCAAACAATCTCACCTTATTCAGTCCCTCACCTAGAATTCGGCATGATTTGGCCACTCCTCTCTCCTGAAATCTCCTCCGCTCTGAGTTTCCACCACACTATCCTGGTTTAACCCCCAAATTAAGATTCTGAGCTTACTTAGTTACAATCTATATCTCATGCATATGTATACCCTCAGCTTCTAATGTAGCTATCAGCACCATGCTCAGTAAGTGTTTTTATTTATTTTTCTTCCTTGCCTGTTTTTAAAGAAACTGGTCCTCCAGTTTTGTTTGTTAGTTTATTTTGTGTTTAAGATTGATATGACACTGAGATACAGAATATATTATATTCCAAATAAATTGTGGTTTTTTTGTATTCCTTTTTTCCAATTTGGTAACAATTTGTTTCTCAATATATACATATATGTGACATAAAATAGCAGCCATTTGTCTTGTGCTATCTTTGACTTTTACATGTTTTTTTTTAATCAATTTTACACAGGCCTCGAAATGATCTGGTTTTCTCTGCTTCTTATTCTATGTTCCAGAAACAGACGTCCCATTCATTTATGTAATGGGAATTTTACAATTGTGAAGGTCTCACATGATCGTCCATAAATTCTTCCATATCTGCTACACTGTCTCAGTTCAATCTTAAAATCTGATTGTTTTTATTTACAGATATCAGTGAAGTTAGGTTTTATGCTTCTATTCTTTTAGCACTATTTACATAAATTTACATAAAGTTCTCAGTTAAAAATAGATTAATTTTTATTAAGGTATAATGTACATTAAAATGCACCCTTTCTAGTGTGCAATTCTGCAAGTTATGACAAAATCACAGTCATGTAACCACCACCCACAATGAAAATATAGTACAGTTCCATCACCCCAAAGAACTCTTCTGTGCCTGGTACAGTCAAGTTCTCCCCAGTCCCCAGCTCTGAGAACCATCGATCTGTTTTACATAGAGAGAGTTTTGTTTTTTCCAGAATATCAAATAAATGGAATAATGTAACTTACAGCCTCTTGGATCTTGTATTCCTGTACTTAGCAAAAATGTTTCAAGATTTATTCATATTGTTGTATGTATTAGTAATTCATCTCTTTTTATTCATGGGTATTCCATGGTATGGATTTATTACTTTTTTGTTTATTGATTCACAAGTTGTGGCAGGCAGACTAATCAACCCCCCAAAGCATTCACGTTTTAATTGTGGAACTTGTGACTATATTACCTTACATGGCAAAAAGGACTTTGCTGATGTGATTGAGGTTACAGACCTTGAGATGGCAAGGTAATCCTGGATTAGCCAGGTGGGCCAAATATAACCACATAAATCGGAAAGATGGTGGCATCGAAAGGATCTGATGCCCTATTGCTGGCTCTGATGTAAGGGACTATATCTATTAATAAGAATCAGAAAGAGATGTATAGAATCCCAAGGTCGCAATCAGCTGATAGCCAAGAAGGAAACGTGACCTCAGTCTTACATCCACATAGAACTGGATTCTACCGACACCTGAACAAGAGAGGGAACAATTTCCCTTAGAGCTTCCAGAAAGGATGCTGGCCTGCTGACACCCGGATTTCAGTCTGGTGAGTCCTCTACTAGATTTCTGTCCACCTGAGATGTAAGATAACAAATCTGTATGGTTTTAAGCAAGCCACTAAGATTGTGGAAATTTCTCACAACAGTAATAGAAAACTAATATACCAGTTGAAGGACATTCGGGTTGTTTTCAGTTTGGGGTAATTATGAAAAAAGCCACTATAAAATGTAGAGTACTGGTTTTTGTATGAACTTCACCTATCATTTCCCTTGAGTGGAATTGCTAGGTTGCATAAGTGTATATTTGGTTTATTAAAAATTGCAAAACTGTTCTCCAAAGTGAATGACCTCATCATTTTGTATTTTTACGATTAATATATGAGAATTCCAGTTGTTCTGAATCCTCACCAGCATTTGGGATTGGCAGGGAATCTTATTTGGGTGTTTGTTTGCCCTATTCTGATAAGTATGTGGTGGTATCTCATCATGGCTTTATTTGTATTTCCATAATGATTAATGATTTTGACTTGGTGAAATGTCTGTTCAATTTTTTTTGCCAAATTTTAATTGGGTTATTTATTTTCTCATTATTGGGTTTTACATATTCATATATTCCGGTGTATTTATTTCCTAGTGCCATGTATATTACCACTAATTTGGTGGCTTAAAGCAACACCCATTTATAATCGCAGTTTGTGTGTCAAACGTCTGGCCATGGCAGAACTGGGTTCTCTGCTCGGAGTCTTATCTGACTCCGTCAGACTATTTCAGGGTGTCAGTAGGCTGCATTTTCATCTGTCTCCTCTGGAGCTCAGGGTCCTCTCTCAAGCTCATTCAGGTTGTTGGCAGAATTCAGCTTGCTGCTGAGGTAGGTAGGACTGAGGTCACTGATTTCTTGCTGGTTGCTGGCCAGGGATTGCTCTCAACTCCTAGAGGCCACCCTCAGTCTTAGCCAAGTAGCCCTCTCACAACATGGTTGCTGCTGACTTCTTCAAAGCCAGGAGAATCTCTCTCCAGTTTCTCTCATGGATTCTCAGCACTGAAGTGACTGTCAGTCACACTTCCCATAGAATGTAATCTAATCAAGGGAAGTAACTATCTCATCACACTGGAAGGTTCCGCCAACACTCAAAGAGAAAGGATTATATAGTATTTATATAATTCAGAGTGTGAAAACCCTGGGTACCATTTTAGGATTCTGTCTACTGCATCTGGATACAAATCTATGGTCAGATACACATTTTGCAAATGTTTCCTTACAAACTGTCACTTTTTATTCTCTTCAGAAAATAATATTTTGATGAATAGATCCATTTAATTTTGAAGAAGTCCAGTTTTTCTCTTTTTATTTTCTTTTATGTATTGTTTTTGATGTTATATCAAAGAAATCTTTGCTTAATCCAAGGGCACAAAAATTTTTTCCTATTTTTTTCTTCTAGAAGCTTTATAATTTCAGGTTTTACATTTGAACAATAATCTATTTTGAATTAATTTTTGCATCTAAAGCATGAGTATGGGTCAAGGTCTTTTTTTTTTGGCATATGGATGCATAATTGTTCTAGCACCATTTGTTGAAAACATCCTTTTTCAATTGAATTGCCCTTGTACCTTTGTCAAATATCAATTTTTAATATGTATGGGTCTATTTCTAGATTCTAAATTCTGTTCCATTGAGCTATATACCCATCCTTTTGTCAGTATCTAAAGTACTGTAGCTTTATATTCAGTGTTAAAATTAGATAAGAGTGAAGTCTCCAAATCTGTTCCCTTTCAAAATATTTTTGACTCTTTATGTTTTTCTTATATTAATATTTATAAGAAAAAATATATTTGCCTTCTTAGATACATTTTAGAATGAGCTGGTCAATTTTAACAAAATTCTTTCTGGGAATTTGATTGAGACTGTTTTGAGTCTATAGATAAGTTTGAGAAAAATTTGCATGTTAACAAGATTGAGCTTTCTAATCCGTGAGCATGATATAGCCCATCACTTATTTATGTATTCTTTAGTATCTTTTTCGGGGTTTTGTAGTTATCAGCATACAGTCCCTGTACATATTTTGCAGATATATTCCCAAGTATTTCAAGTTTATTGGTGCTATTGCAAGTGGTATTTTACTTTTTCTCCCCTGTTGCACTGGCTAGGACTTCCGGTATGTTGTTCAATAGGAAAAGAGATACATACTTGCCTTATGCCAATTTTAGAAAGAAAGCATTCAGTCTTTCACCATTAGTATTATGTTAGCTGTAGGCGTTTTGTGGATTTTGTTTACTGGACTAAGAAAGTCTATTCCTAGATTGGTAGAGTTTTTATTATTGAAGTATTTGACTCATGTCTAACACTTTTTTGTACATCTGTTAAGAGGATTATAGGCTTTTTCTATTATTATTCTGTTGATATGGCAAATTACATTGATTGATTTTTGAATAATGAACCAATCTAGCATTCCTAGGATAAACTCTATTTGATTATGATACATTATCCATTTTATATATTGCTGGCTTTGATCTGCTAAAATATTAAGGATTTTATATCTAATTTTATGAAGTGTAGGGGCCAAGGGCCTGGAAGTTCATTGAAAATCACTGACATGAGGCAGATTGATTAATAGAAAAAAGGGCACACAAATTTATTTAATGTGTATTACATGGGAGCCTTCAGAATGAAGACCCAAAGATACAGGGGAAATTGTCCATTATCATGCTTAGGTTCAATAAAGTATACATGGCCGTATAGAAATATGATTGGACAAAAAGTGTATGATCTAATGCTAATGGATTGAGTGGGAAAACCCAGCAAGGCTTGTCTGTCTAGATTCTTGGCCTCTCTGAGAAGCATCCCTTCCTCTGGGGGTGAGGCAGGGCCCTGTCTGGAATGGGGGTCTCATGGCCTACAGTCAAACAAGATAGGTCTAACAATTTCTTTATGGCCAGTTTTTACACTAAATAATTTTAGGGTTTTATGACTGGCTTTTAAGAAAGGGGTTCTGACTTTTATGACCCACCTTGGGGAAGAGGATTCCAGTTTCTATGGCTAGCCTCAGGGGAGAATGGGACTGAGAGACAGCAGAACAGAAGGTCAGAGAAAAACTTTTGCCTCTGAGACCTTTATTTGGGGATTTTGTTTGCTGAGCTCCAATGGGAGGCTTATTTCTGTCTAATTTTCTTTTCTTTTAATGTTTTTATATGTTTTGGATTCAGAGTAATCTTGATCCTATAAAATGAGTCTGGAAGTATCTTTTCCTTTAGTTTTCTGGGGGAAAAAAACGTGTAGAATGGCATTTTTTTCTCTTCTTTTAAATGTCTGGTAGAATTTTCCAGTGAAGCCATCTAAGCCCGGAGTTTCCCACGTTGGAAGTGTTATTGTTGTTGCTGTTTAACTGCTAATTCAATTTCTTTAAAAGTTATAGAACAATCCAGGTTATTTCTTCTTTGAAGTGAGCTTTGAGGTTTGCATTTTCAAAGACTTTTGCTATTTCATCCAAGTTGTCCAATGTACAGGTGTGAAATCACTTGTAGCATCCCCTTATCATCCATTTCCTGTCTGTAGCTTCTGCGCTGATGTCTTATCTTTCATTTATGATGTCAACAATGTACGTCTTCTCTCTTTTCTTTTTTTCTTAGTCAGTCTAACTATGGGGCTTACCAATTTTACTGACCTTTTCAACAAACCAACTTTTAGTTTCACTGATTCTCTCTATTGTTTTCCTGTTTTCATTTGCAATGAATTTTGCTCTCAATGTTATTTTTTTCTCCTTGCTTTGAATCTAATGTCCTTGCATTTTTTTTGTTTCTTATTGTGGAACTTCAGATCTTTTTTCTTTTCTAATATAAAGATTTAATGCTCATGTTTTTCCCTAGGCACTGCGTTAGCTAAGCCACAGAAATTTTGATGTTTATATTTTTATTCACCTCTAAATATTTTGTATTATAACTTCTTTGTTATTTGTTTCTTGACCTATAGGATATTTAGAATTGCATTTTCAAAAATTTAAGATATTCAAAGAATTTCCAGATATCTCATATGAGTAATTTATCCTTTAATCTGTATGGTCAAAGAAATACTTTGTGTGATTTCAATTCTGTTATGTTTGTTAAAATTTGTTTTATGATACATCTTGGTAAATGTTTAATGTGCAATTGACAAGAATATGTATTCTGCTGATGTTGAGGGTAGTGTTCTATAAATGCTAATTAGATCATGTTGCTGATAATGTCATTTGGTTGTCTCATATTTTTATTATTTTTTTTTTTCTATTTGGTTTATCGAGAAAGAAGTGTTCACATCTCCAGTTTAACTTTGGATTTTTCTATGTCTTCTTTTTGTTCTTTTAGCTCTTGATTCACATATTTTGAGCTCTGGTTTTAGAGAAGTACACATTTAGAATTGTGTCTTCTTGGTTAATTGACTCCTTTGTCACTATCTCTTCATAGTGGGTATCATTTCTTGTTTTTAAGTCTATTTGCCTGATGCTAGTATAGCCATTCAATCCAGTTTCCATTTGATTAGTGTTAGCATTGTATACCTTTCTTCATCTTTTTACATTTGAGCTAACTGTGTCTTTATATTTGAAATGAGTTTCTTGTAGCAACATATAGTTGGGTCTTGCTTTCTTTAGCCTACTTGTCAATTTTTGTATTTTAGTTGTATATTTAGGCCATTTCCACTTAATGTTACAATTGACATGATTGAATGAAAATCACCACATTGATAGTGTTTTCTGTAGTTTTCCATACATTCTTTGTTCTTTTTTCCTCTTTTTTCCCTTCTTTTGGAATCAATGTGCATTTTTATTATGCTATTTAATCTCCACTATTGGTTTATTTTTCAGACCTCTTTAAAAAATATATTGTTTGTTGAGGGAAAATGATTGAGGAATTAATGAGACGTGGCTCATAAAATCATTGTTTTATTGTATCACCCAATATTGCTATATTAAAGACAGAAACAGGAGTTTGCAGGGTTTTACCCTGAAGGAATATGTGAACTCGTTAGTTTGCCTATCAAGGGTTGCCTCGCCTTGGGAGGGCTCTGAAAGCTCCTGTCTGCATGCATTCCAGGAGGCTTCTCAGTTATCTCAGGTCTGTGA
>CAUYRT010068840.1:0-20517 GCA_963574885.1 Lepilemur ruficaudatus
GGGCATGCTGGCTCACACCTGTGATCCTAGCACTCTGGGAAGCCAAGGCGGGAGGCTCGCTCAAGGTCAGGAGTTCAAAACCAGCCTGAGCAAGAGCGAGACCCCATCTCTACTACAAATAGAAAGAAATTAATTGGACAACTAAAAATATATAGAAAAAATTAAAATTAGCCAGGCATGGTGGCGCATGCCTGTAGTCCCAGCTACTCGGGAGGCTGAGGCAGAAGGATTGCTTGAACCCAGGAGTTTGAGGTTGCTGTGAGCTAGGCTGACTCCATGGCACTCTAGTCCAGGCAACAGAGTGAGATTCTATCTCACAAAAAAAAAAAGAAATCTTCCCCATTATTTCTACCAACTTCAGTTTTGATGAGTACAATTGTACAAATCTACATTTCACCAAGAAAATTTAAGTTTTGCATCAATTTTTCATCACAATTCCATGACAGATTTCACTATAACCATTTTAGCAACTGTCAGTTTTATTTTTGTGTTAATAATGTCTGATTTTTCTCAGCACTTTATGCAAAATGTTCTTGATGTTAAAATGGGACCCCAAAAAAAGATCAAAATTGAGATCAAAACATCCAGCTATCTTAGTAAAATGATTCCAAGTCAATTTCCCAAGCTCTGAGGAGCCTCATGCTAACGTGAGGACTAAGGGAGCAAAAGATGGTAAAAAAATAAATAAATAAATGAACATCTGAGATCATCTTTTCCATACTTCAGAATTCATTCCCAACAGACTTTGTGTACAAATTTTATAAATAGTCTGTACTCTTTTCCCTTTTCAGGTCCACACTATTCCTTTTTAAGAATTTAACCAACAGGGGAGAGCATTGCACTACCCCTATTTCCAAAGTTATCCCATTTAGAGTGGGCCCCAGGGGCTGGGCAAACTCTTTGAAGATAAGAATTCAGCTTATGCTGAAAGGGAAGGCATTTGCAAAATACAATCATAGATCCCACAATTGGAGAGTGGTTCCAACTGAAAATCCTAAAAAACGTTTCTAGGTACACTCGCTTCAGTGCATAAGCCCTTTTCTTCAGATATGTTAGTGTTCAAATAAAATGATGTTCTCATTACATTGGCTCATGAGGCAAGAACATAAAATTGATACAGTGGGGCTGGGCTGACCCTTCCATCAGGATGCGTAAAGTGTACCATGGTTCTTGTCTTTGTTCATGCAATGACCTATTCCTTGCATTCTGCACAGAAGGCATGTACTCGAGAAGATAAATTCAAAAGAGAAGACAGGTCGAGATCTATCTTTAAGGGAAAGAGTTGGAAAAGCATTTTAAAATTTCCCAGTATATGAAGACAAGCATTCCTCAAAATCAACGGACCAGTAATTAGCCATTCAGCTAGATGTACAGTGGCTAAGAAAAAAATCACTTATTTGCAACCTATGCTAGGTTTCAAAGCGCAACAGGATTTCTGTGTCTGTCAACACTTTTATTTTCTCACGTGGTTCCCACCAGACTTGACCACTTACAGTTGGTCAAGGTACAGTACAGGCAGTAGGTACAGTTGGTCAAGGCAGCCTGGTGTCTGAGATTTTTAGATTCACTACCTCCTAGACAGAAGACTTTGACTAGAAACCTATAGTGAAGATTTTTCTTCATATACACTGTCTCTCTATTTTTCTTCCCATCTCATCGGTGATGGGAAATGGGAAGAGGTTTTCCTTCTGCTTAACAGTAACAGTAAAGGGGACAAAGTCCCCCAACAGTCTCATTTTATTTTAAAATTTCTATTGGAACAATGGCTTACTTATCACTACTATATCCCAGCATAAAAGACAAATCCATGTGATCTCTGTTAAACAGTAAATCTCAACCATGATGTACATGGATGTCAGGACTGAGGATTTACCACTCAGAAGCCAGAGCAGCTAAAGAACCGTAATAAAAAGCCTTCTCACTTAAAAGGCTTAAGTTAGGTCATTAGCTAGGTTATAGCCAGACAGTGAATAATAGCAGGTTCTAATTAATGAGAACTGTATAGAAAGAAAAGAAAGGCTTTTGCTGCTGGGATTTAATAATAAAATTTCCAGCAAATAATAACAATCACCTTGGGGATCAAAAAAAAAAATGGTATGCCCAAATTTGTTCAGAAAACTGTTGTATGTATGCATATCGCTCTGTCTGTTGCCAGAAGCTAATGATCCGTGTCCTTGAAATAGAATCAGGTCAGGGAAGGTTGTAAACATTCTAACTTTCCTGCTTCTCCCTGGGAGCTCATTCAAATGTGCAATCAATCTCAGTAGCAGCTCCACTAAACTTAGGGAAAAAGAAAAATGTTTTCCAGCAGGAAAGTAATGTTATTCATTGGCATTGGCCCGATCCAGGGATGGTCTGTAGAAGAGCCTGGGAGGTGGACAGAAGACCCTGTCTGTCCCCAGTGTCCTCAAACTCCCCCTCCATCTCTGGACTATTACCTAGATTTTCGTTTTAGTGCCTTGTCTGTCCAGCTCAATGATTCTCAACTAAGAGGCTGTACCTGAAGGGCATCTGGGCCATCTAGAGGCTTTTTCAAACTACACGTGTAAAACTCAGCCCTGCCCACCTCCACTCACCCCCTCCGACCCCATGTGACAGCCACAGAGAGCTTCTACGAAGGGACTGGGCCATAACTCACAGCAGTGTCGGGCAGAAAAAAGGTTGAGAACCTGTTTAGCCTAAGGCCCGGATCCCTGTGAAAAGTGCCTACCTGGCACTAGAACAGTCCACGTCTTCACGTTTCTTCGGGTGACCAGGTAGAGAGCCCTGCGTTTATTTACGCGTCCAACAATCGGAACCCGGGACCTGCAGTGCGCCAGACGCAGGACAGCCCCTGCTCTCAACAACTTCACAGTCTGCAGGGAAGACAAAGAGTAACAAACACAGGACTCGAACCAGAATAGCACCCAAGAGGGTGGTTCAGAAGCCAGACTGCCTGAGTTTGAATCCCAGCTCCGCCACTTACTAGCTGGATGACCTAAACCTCTCTGTGCCTCACTTTCCCCATCTATAACCTCATGAGAATTGTTCTATGTGGGTTAAACTAGTTCATATTTATTTGAAACACCCTTAGGACAGTGCCTATGTTATGGTAAGTAATATACTCCTGTTTGATAAAGAAGTGCTATAAACAAGTGTCTCCATGCCCATGGCTCCCAGAGGAGGGCCAGATTAGCTCCATCTGGGGGTTCAGGGAAAGCTTCAGAGAAGAGATGGCCTCTGACCTGGGGTTGAAGGATGAGAAGTCTAACAAAAGGAAACACTTGTATCAAGTGACAGATAAAAAAAAAATGTGATATTTAGAGGAGCAACATTCAGCACGGCTGGAAGGGTAGGGTCTGCTGGGATGTGGAGAGATGTAAACTGAAGAAGGGGGCAGCACCAGCTGGCAGAGGCCTCTTCTAACCCTGGGGGTAGCCTGGACTCTCTCCTGCCACCAAAGGGTCTGCACCAGCATGTGACAAGGTCAGTTTGGGGTTTAAGAGAGCCCTTGGCAAATACAGAAAAGAAATGGCTTGGATTTGCTTCAAAATAACGTAGGGCTGTAGAAGAAAGCAGGCTGGCTAGGAGGTGACAACATTGAGGCTGGGGGACAAATACGCAGGGGTTCATGCTAGTCTTCTGTTTCCATATGATTGAGGTTTTCCATTTTAAACAATTATCTTAAAAGGGTGGCCCAGAGGGTGCTCTCAGGTACTGTCTCTCTTAACTGTTGTCAGTCATCTGTGCCTCAGTGCAAAAGGAGGGAATTTTGAATGGGAAAGGAGGGCACAGGGGATGCCTGGGCTGGAAGGAGGCAGAGAAGTAAAGCCAGGAGGGAAGAGGCAGTCGGCAGCGAGGCGGGGGCAGCCGACACCAGCCAGCCTCCCTCCCTCGTCTGTTCTGACACCCTGGATTTGAGCTAGTTTATTTTTCTGGGGCCACTGCTGACTGACTTCACCCCCCACAAAAGAGGTCCCGGTGCCCCCAGCACTTCCTGAGCCCGTTTTGGCATCCGGGATAACCCGAGTCTTTTCTGAAGTGAGTTGTTCGGTCTGGGGTCTTGGACCTAAGATGTTTGTTTCACATCTTGTGTCATCACCTTGGGAGAAAGTTACTCCAGGACCTTGACTCATGGCTGAGAGTAGGGTTACAGTAGGAGGGTCCCAAACCAAATGGACTCCTGGGCCCACTGCAGAGCGACCCCCGGGAGGTTCAGAGAGAAGTCCAGCCCCGTGAGCCCCAGGAGTGCAGTCTGTCGGGAGTCATGATGACAACAGGTGCCGCCTTATTTGACAGAAAGACCATAAACGGAAAGCCAGGCGTGCATGTGAGGGAGAGCATGGATGAGCACATATAGGAGAGAAACTGCAAACCCAGGAAAAAGCCTCCCCCCAAAAATCTGTGACTTCCACAAGCGTGCAGGCCAAGCCAAGCCAAGCGTGCTCACTAAAAGAAGGGGAAATGTTCTCGTTCTAAGGCAATATTAAATCCAAAGGTCCTGCACTATTCAGAAAGGGAACGGAGTGGGACTCCTTCCTGAGCTGCCAAAATAAACCCATCTATAGAGCCCTCTGCCATCCTCGGAGCTTTGCCTGACAGCCTTCTCTCCTCGTCTTCTCTACTCCACTCTCCCTGTTGGAGGGGGGGCAGGGAGAATTATAATCTTCCTATCAGCTGCTTTGACAGCTGCCATAGTTTGGCAGGAACTCATCTAATGACAAGAGACTGCCTCAGATTCTGGGAAGAGGCATTTTGGGGACAAGAAAGCAAGAGGGGACATGTATGAACAAAGCCCAGAAGTAGGCAGCAGGCACAGGCTTCCCAAATGGCCACCTCCTGGGGTGCTGGGCATTGCCAAGTGCCCAGGCAGTGGGGAGGAGGGGGCAGCCCCCCAAAGCAGGTGGGCCTCCAGCCAACATGGCGACTGCACTCCTGGCTGCCTTCCTGACCACCAGTTTCCAGGGCAACAAGGTCACTCTGAAAATATCTCTTTTAGGTGTGTCTGCCAAAAAGAAGGGCAAGGTGAGAAGAGGGACAGAAGGACAGAGAGAGAGACCAGGCTGGTACCTACTTCCCACATTTCAAATGCAGCCAGGAAGTTCTTGGCACTGCTGCCCTCTACAGGCAAAATGGTAGACTATGAAGACTGGCCACCAAGAATGCCCTGAATATGAGCTATCTCGCTTCCTTGCCAGGTAACTGAGGAGTTACAGAAAACAGGAGCCAGAACAGAAGGGAGAGGCCCAGGGCTCCAGCTGCGGCTGTAATATTGCCAGAAAGGGCAGAGGCAGTTTGAGAAACACTACATCAAAAGTTAGATGTTGCCTGTTGTGGAAATTGTTTGCTAATAATGTGACTGTAAATACAAACACAAAAGCAGGCACTAAAATCACACACTGTAGTTGGTTTCCAGGTAATCACCTACACGTGTCATGCAACACACATTCCTGAAGAACCATGACAAATGGGTGCTAAACCATTCATAGATGGCTTGCTTCTGGTTCGGGGGTTTCACGCACAGCAGAGCAGCTCCCTCACTGCAATCTAGCGAAACTCAGCCCTTAGAGTTTGTAAAAAGAAAGAAAATAGGCCCGGGCGCGGTGGCTCATGCCTGTAATCCTAGCACTCTGGGAGGCCGAGGTGGGCGGATCGCTCAAGGTCAGGAGTTCGAAATCAGCCTGAGCAAGAGCGAGACCCCGTCTCTACTAAAAATAGAAAGAAATTAATTGGCCAACTAAATATATATAGAAAAACTTAGCAGGGCTACTCGGGAGGCTGAGGCAGAAGGATTGCTTGAGCCCAGGAGTTTGAGGTTGCTGTGAGCTAAGCTGACGCCACAGCACTCTAGCCCGGGCAACAAAGTGAGACTCTGTCTCAAAAAAAAAAAAAAAAAAAGAAAGAAAATGAAGGGGAAAAAAAGGAAGTCATCCACGATCCATAATAGGAATGAATTAATCTTTTTTTATTTTGACAATGAAATCACAATTATTACAATGTCATAAAGAACTCTCATACCCTCAAGAATGTTCTGTGCACCCTCTCGGTGTAACCCAAGGATAAAACAATTTAATCTTTACCTACAAAGGTGTCCTAGCACCCATGACTCAGGTGCATCTGCAGCACCAGTAGCACCTGGGAACTCAATGCAAATTCCCAGGCCCCACCCCAGGCCTGTGGATTCGGAAACTCTCAGGGTGGAGCCCAGCATTCTGTGTTTCGACAAGCCCTCTAGATAATTCTGATATCCACTTAAAAAAAAAAAAATTGAAACAAGTTCTCTTGTATTTTTTATTCATTTATTTATTTATTTATTTTAGAGACGGGATCTCACTCTTACTCAGGCTGGTCTCAAACTCCTGAGCTTAAGCAATCCTCTTGCTTCAGAGTACTAGGATTACAGGCATGAGACACCGTGCCCAGCCTATCCACTAAAATTTGAGAACCACCGATCTATATAATGTAATCATTCATTGGAAACTTCAAATGTTACTGATTGCGACACACCCATCCATTTCAGGCAATGACTGAGATGAGTGGATACAGGCAGAGAGGGCAGAAGAAACAAAACCTGTCCCTTCCCTGCCTGGGCAGAGATCGCAGTCTTAGAATCTCAGAACATCACAAATTATTCTATCAGTGAGGGAAGGGTGATCTCTGCTCTTGGCCAGGCCTTCAAGTTCAGATCCAATGTCCAGTAATGCAGGTGATCTAGGGGTTAAGAGAGACAGGTTGTTTGGCAGAGGAGCAGGAGAAAGGAGGTTAACATCAGTTAATGTAACTGAGCACTGATGCCGGGCGCTCTCAGGTCCATCTCATTTAATCTTCACAACTACCCTGTCATGCAGGTAGAACTACCCAATTAATGGATACAGGAACTGAGCCCTTAGGAAAGTTAAATGACTTGCCCAAAGTCATTTAGCTACTTAGTAGGAGAAATGAGATTTGGATCCAGGCCCATACAACACAGAAGACCATGTTCTTTATTCTAAATTCTACTGAGCACTGTCTAAAAGAACATTCTGTCATGATGGAAATGTCCTTTATCTGTAGCCACTAGCTACATGTGGTTATCAGACACTTGAAATGTTGCAGATGGTATAACTGAGCAACTAAATCTTTTACCTATTTTTGATTAATTTAAATTTAAATAGCCACGTGGGGTTGATGGATATTCTACTGCACAGTGGAGGATCGTATAGTTTTGTACAATGCCATCAGAATGGAAATCTTCACCCAAAATAATCTTGGGGGGAAAATAAACACAGACAAGAGCACTGGTACAACTAATAAATTGCCATCTTATTCATTCATCTTTTCTTAATGGAAATGATTTCCATTTTCTTAATGGAAATGAAGACAGTGTCTGAGTTAAGGAAATACAATTAATCCACAGACTCGGTTATTCAGATTTAAAGATGCCTGGCGTCCTGAATGTTGGCAGCCAGGGATGGCGGCAGCGAGGTGCCCTGTGCCACCAGCTAATGGACTGAATGAGGACAGTGAAGGCAAACGGAATCATTTCCACAGCTCATATTTTATTCCCTTGACAGACTTTAGAGACACCCTGTCCTGCCTCTTCTAATCACTGTTCTTCTAAATGTTAAGAGGACATACGAAACGCTTACACCATTAAGTTTGACCCATAGCAATGAACTTAGCAGGGATAACAGTGATCTAGCATTACACAGGGCTGGGCAGAACAGTCTTCCAAGACAGCAGTCCAGAGTGGCAAGCCTTCTGAAGATAGAGAAGAAAGATAACAGGGCATGTCCTCTGGCTAGCATAGTTGGCGTCTGTCAGCTGGCCATTCAGTGTCCACTTGGATGAGAATTCCAGCCCAAGGGGCTGTTTAATAGATCCCAGAACAGGTAAAAGATCCCAAATAAGGAACCAATTGAATGAGCCTTTGTCTCTTCTTAACAGCAAACAGGATCCACTATGCAATTCCACTCCAAGCCTTGTTATGAGCCTTTTGAGTTACATAAGATTCTAGACTCTCTTCAATAGAATAAGCAAATCAGCCATAGCTGAGGTGGAGAAAAGCCGTATCAGTGGAGTCTGAAAAACCAGGGCCTCAGTCAAAACCCTGAGCCAGCATGAGGGTGTGGAGAAACAGAGCATGTTGTTGCAAAGTGTGGGGACTGAGACGAGCCCCAAAGCCACCAAGAGAGTCGGGAGAAGTTCTGAAAGGTGGATATGCAACACAGAGCAACATAAAAGGATGTGAGACTTAACAGCAGAGGGAGGAACAAAAATATAAGGCAGCACAAACCAATTTCAGGGTTTTCTTTCCAGAACAATGAGTCGCAAACCCAGCCTGTGCTCTGCATGGTCGTTATACATGCACGCCTCTGAAGACAGAGCCTGTCATATGCTTGATTGGTATCTGTCAAGGGGATAGACTCTTATTAGGCAGCTTGAAGTAATTGTGCTATATGGTGACTTTTCTAAGCCACTGCTTCTCACACTGTGATGGGCATATACATCACCTGCATGATTTGTTAAAATGTGTTCAATTTTGAGTCACTGTTTCCGTAGATCTGGAATGAGACCTGAGATTCTGCATTTCTAATGAGTTCCCAAGGGAGGCCAATGTGTTGGTCCACAGACCACACTTTGAGTAACAAGCCTTTATTTTTCTCTATTGGTCACAAGCTAGCTCAGTTGGTTGAGAATCACACCTGGGAAGTCAAGGACACCAGTTTGATCTCTATCAGTGGGATCACTCTGTTCCACGGCTGCAACTGAACCCACCGCTTCAGCCAGTTATCGGGGGTCTTTGCCACACAGACACACACACACACACACGCATGCACAGTCAGCGGAAATACAGTGGGAAGAGATCACCATGCCCATTGGAAGGCTGGTGTGTTATACCTGAGCTGCAGCAGGACAGCCCAGCCCTGAACAATAGCCATGTTCCTCAGTAGCCCTGACTCTGTCCTCCATCCCTTCCCAGTGTCTTGGGAGCCCTATTCTCTGGATGTTGATTTTAGAATTGCTTTCAGGCAAATTTACTCAGAAGCAGGATTGCAAACAAGTCTCCTCTCTCTTGCTGACTGGATGAACCAAAGTGGCTGCCTACCGAGCTGTCTTGAAAAGGACTCTGAAACCAGGTTTTGGCTCTGCTAGAATAACTGTCCTAATGGATTTGTGATGCTTGTGGTGGTGGAAAGGTGGGGAAAGTGGCAGAAAGCTAGCATGGAGCAGACTGCACGCAGGTGTGATGATCTTACAGGAAAGCCTGTCTTGCCTCCTCTCAGATGCCAGGTTAGAGGGAGGCTGGCGGGCAAGCGCAGGGAATGCGCACAGCACACCTCAGATGCACTCACCCACTGGTGCGCTGCTGCATCCTGCCCACTGGCTTGGGCTAAAGCACCAGGCCCCGTCTCCTGACTCCAGGCCAGTACACTTCTGTTGGGAAAGGGCCTTAAAAAGAAATGAACATATTAACGTGACTGGTCAATGATTAGCCTTTAAGTCCATCACTGTTCAGTGTACATGGGATAAAACACTGTTCTTACTTGAGCTATGGTTTGCTATATAACAAAGGAATTAAACGTCTTTAAATACTACTATTCAAAATGACTGGCGGGCGCAGTGGCTCACGCCTGTAATCCTAGCACTCTAGGAGAGTGAGGAGGGGGGATCGTTTAAGCTCAGGAATTCAAGACCAGCCTGAGCAAGATCAAGACCCCATCTCTACTAAAAATAGAAAAATTAGCAGGGCATTGTGGCACATGCCTGTAGTCCCAGCTACTCAGGAGGCTGAGACAGGAGGATCGCTTGAGCCCAGGAGTTTGAAGCTGCAATGAGCTACAATGATGCCACTGCACTCTACCCAGGGCTAGAAAGTGAGACTCTGTCTCAAAAACGAACAAACAAATAAATAAATAAAATGGGAACATTTCAGAACTTCACCTTTTTGACAACAAGAATATCTGTGTTATTAAGGAACAGATGGGAGATTGAGTACCTCCTGCTCTGAAGTGTGAGGCACAAATCTGTACTATTCCAAAGGACCCAAAGCACTAAGCAATTACTTTTTTGAAACTGCATTCTCTGGAAATTGACTTTTTTAACCTAGACAACTAATCTGGATCTTGTTGGGAGAGCTTAATAATGCATAGCTCTGGACCCTTGAACCTGCTTAGGAAAGAAAAGGTATGGACAGAGCGTGTGTCACACGTGTGCACAGTGTGGTCCATGGTTCCTAAGGTAGCTTCTAGTGGTAGAAAAAGCTGGAGGATCACTGTGGTCACCAGAGATCCATCTTGGGAAGAACATGTGCTTTGGGACTAGATCAAGGCTTGTATATGATGCTGAACCTAGAAATTCCATTTCTAGGAATCTAATCTATAAGCATACAAGGATGTTCACTGCAGCATTGTTTGTGACAACAAAAACTGGAAACAACCAGGTGCCCAGCAGGAGGGAGTGTGGTTGAATAAAACATGATACATTTATTCAGTTGACTACTGTATATACATACATATATATACACGTACATATATATATATATATATAAAGAAATTGAATACTTCTGGTTGTGCTGGGGAAAGAGCTCTTAGCCATATTGTTAAACAAAAAGAACGAAGTGCAGAATAGTGTATACATTGGACTCCCACTTGTGTATATGCACAAAAATCTGTATCCAGATATATGACTCTTAATGGTGTTTACATGTGGAGAGTAGAATTACGCTAGAATGTGTTTCCTTACCCCAGGAATGAGACTTTCTCTTCCTCATTGTCCCTTTTGTGTACTATTTGAATTTTTCTCATGTGCACATGCTATTTTCATAATTGGAAAATAACATCCTACCTCTGCCACTTAGCATCTGTGGTAGATTGCAAAAGAGGACCCAATTCTCACCCCTCCCTGTCTACACACCCCTTTGCAACATAACTTTGCAGTTATATCCAACAAGCAGCGGAGTCTGTTTCACCATCCCTTGTATCTGGGCAGGCCTCATGACTTGCTTTGGCCAGTAGATTGCGGCAGAAGTGATGCGGTGCCAGTTCTAAGCCTAGGCATCAAGAGGCCTTGCACCTGTCTGCCCTTCCTCTCGGAACCCTGCCAAGCTGCCATGTGGACAAGCCCAGGCCAGCCTGGGGGAGGATGAGGGACCATCCTCCCTCCATGTGGCCAGTTGTGCCCCCCTCCCAACAATCCAGCTGACAGAAAGACAATCTCTAGAATTGTGAGCTAATTAAACGGTGCTTGTTTTAAGCCACTAATTTGAGGACTGTTTGTAATATAGTAAAATCTCACTGGTATTCCAATTAGATGTTGGGAAGACTCTGTTTCCTCTTTTGAAAGATGGGGATAACTACCCAATGATATAGGGTTTTTTGCAAAAGTTTAAGTAAGATAATATGTAACACACTCAAATAGTAGTTCCTCTCCCCTTCCCCAATGCCAATGATAGAATATGAATCTTAAAGGACAGATGCCCTCACAAAAGCACAAGGAAGGCATAACCCTCTGCCTGGATGGAAAGTTGATGACTTCACCCAGTGGCACAGACCTGGGGCTGGAAAAGCCAGAATCACTGGTGGGTGGAATTGTGGGTACTTGGAACACTGAGTAAGGTCTTCCGAGCTGGCCCCTACAGAAAGAGCTCTGTAGGCACAGTGAGAGGACAGGCAAGTCTACACATCTAGACCCAGAGATGGAGAGAAAGCACTGAAACCTTCCTAGCAGGGCCACTCTAGAGATCAGCTCAAAGCAAGGAAGGGGTCAGCAGATCCCCAAGGGAGATTCTCACTTCAGCAGAATGTGCCACAACTCTGACAGCTACCATAGCCCCTCACCCATCACACCTGTCAGGCTCTGTGGTGCAGAGCCACTGGAGGGTCTCTCC
The DNA here is from genome assembly GCA_963574885.1 of Lepilemur ruficaudatus. Classification (NCBI taxonomy): domain Eukaryota; kingdom Metazoa; phylum Chordata; class Mammalia; order Primates; family Lepilemuridae; genus Lepilemur; species Lepilemur ruficaudatus. The sequence goes on from CAUYRT010068840.1 coordinate 11,849, forward strand.
CCTTTGGAGGTAGCAGAACAGTCTTCAGGGGCTATCCATGGTCATAAACTCATATTACACCCTCAGGAATGCCAGCCTCATGGGATTTTTATACAGTGGCCACACGAGATCCAGCCTCCAGCTTCTCAGGCTATTCTGAGTAGTAGCTTTAAGCTGCCCTGCTCCCATGGATGGCTTAATGAGGAAGAGTTCTGCCCCTTTGGGGGGCTCTGGGGAACAGCTCCATGGGGTCCTGGAACAATAGAGGCAGTTAAGCAAGACAGAAGGAAAGAAGCTTCGAAAAAAGCAGACCTTGAGAACTAATCATTCACCCACGGCAGGGTGCTTGCTCAGGGGTCCTGAGACTGAGAGGACACCAGCTTGCTCATCAGAGAGGATGGGTGGGGCTGCCAGTCACTGCCGGGCACCTGCCTTCTGTGGCTATCACAAAATACCACAGTCTGGGTGATTTATAAAGAAAACAATGCATTTATTATAGTGCTGGAGGCCATGAAGTGCAAGGCTGAGGGGCGGCATCTGGCGAGGGCCTTCTTGCTGTAGCATAACATGGCAAGAGGCCAAGAGCATGTCGGCTCAGGTCTCTCTTTTTCTTCTTACAAAGTCACCAGCCCCATCATGGGGCCCCACCCTGATGACCTTATCTAATCCTAATTATTTCCCAAAGACCCCACCTCCAAATGCCAACAACATATGAATTTGGGGATTAAGTTTCTGACACATGAAATTTGGGGGACACATTCAAACCACAGTGGCACCCCTCTGTTTCTCAGGTTCTGCGTCAGGAATGCCATCCTGTGAGGGAGGCGACTGGAAAAGCAGGGGAGATGCGTGGGAAGGGCAAGCTAAGCAAAGGGAACAGTGTGAGGAAGGGCACAGAGATCCGAGGACCTGGAATGATGCAATCGTTCAGAGTGGCTGGCACTTACCAGCGCGTGGGCGATGACCCTGGCAGGCGATAGGGCTTGAAGGGGACAGGGAGACCAGGTTGTCCTAAAGAACTGGAATTTCATCTTTAAGGTAATTTAATCTTTTTACTTTCAAGTGAAAAGGGGAAATTTGGCACACAGAATAGCCCGTAGTAAATGCTCAGTCATTGTGGGATGGATGAATTCAAGAAGAAATAAATCTGAGCCTTCAATTTCAGCAGTCTATTAAATTTGGGGATTTTTCATATTCTCACTCAATTTTTAATTATACTAATAAAAGCAGCTATTATTCATTGAGTGCTTATTATAAGTACCATCTCACTGTCTCTCATATTTGGATGAACACTGGAATTACCTAAGGAGATTTTTAAAATATTACTGGCTGGCTCACATACCCATAAATTTTAATTTAATTGATCTGGGTGCTTCTGGCATTTGGACTTTTGAAAATCTTCTGGCAATTCTAACGTACAAACCAAGTCTGAGACCCATTGCCCTATGTCATTTAATCTCCACAAGATCCCCATAAGGTAGACAGTATCATTATCCCAGCTGTGGGAATCAGAAAGGAAGTCTTAAAGAAGTTAAATAACTTGCCCAAAATCACACAGTTTAGTAGATAGCAAATTCAGGATACAAAGCTGGTGTGGATTTGCCCAGAGATGTAGGAAAATAACTGGAAACTTTCACGTTCACCTTTTGTCTTTTTGCCAAAAGTTCTCAAAGCTTGGAACAAAGGCCTTTTTAGATGAATCTTGGAACACTGAATGATCTCTGTCTGCACTTGTGACAGAGAGAGAGAGATTGAGGGGATATTTATGCGTCAAGGTGGAGTTTATCAACTTGTCAGGCTTGCTTTAAGTATTAGAGTTAAGACTTAAGCAGGTTTATCACAGAGGAAGAGGGATCGGGCTGTCCTGTCTCCCCAGAATTGGAGGTTCAAGGGGAGAGCAATGGCCCCCATGTTCCTGGACCAGGAAAAGTGAGAGCACAACAGGGATGAAGAGGTAGACGTGGTGATTCAGCAGAGGAAGGGTAGAAGACTGAATGCTGACAAGCTCTTCTCATTCTCCTGCCAGTACAAGCAGCTGTCTGTGCTTTTAATAATTCTTTGTCTTCTCCAAAAGGACAAAACACATTCTACATAAAGACGCTTCCGTTAGCAGCTGCAGTGGTGGTTTCAAAGGCCGGGTGGGGAAAATAGGAAAGACAAAATTTTCATAACTTTTTCCCCTCAAATTTTCTGTGCTAATGTGGCAAGAAAAGGAAATGTATTACTAAGTCAAGGGGCAGCTGGGTCTCTGTGGATGGGCATAGCATTAAACAGGTGCCCACTCACCACAGGATGCAGCCTCCAAGGGGACAAAAGGGCCTGGGGGTTCCAGTGTTGCCTAAGACCTAGCTCTACCCAACAGTTCTTCTTACAGATTTATCCTTATTCACTACACCTCTTTTGGTTTTAAGCAGCAGAATCCAGCTTGATCTAGAGGCAGCAAAAATTTATTCAAATGGCGCAGGAGTATCTTACCTCATGTGACCCAAAAGGCAGTCACGGAGCTGGACTTCAGGAAGGAACTGGAAAGTTGTCAAGACTCTTCCTGCTTTCCTGATCCCTGCTCCTGTCTTCTCTCGCTCTACAGATCCCACCCACCCTGCACTGCTGCCGTCCTGGGGCCAGGAAACACCCACCACACAGCACATCACCACGCAGGCCCGGGCCAGCTGCCTCAGGCCCACCTTTCCGGGTCGGGGTTGCTGATGGGCCCAACTCGGGCCAGGGTCAATTCCTGGTCCACTTAGTGGGGGGATGGGGCGTGTACACAGTAAAACAGCAACTGAGGCTGCCAGCCGCCGTGGCGGAGGGGAACAGTCAAGAGAGAGGAGCCTTTTCAAGCTTTAAAAGATACTCCCAGAAGTACTCAGGATGGGTGTCAAGGCAGTTCCGGACAGTCCCATCTCCGTAAATGCCACTCCATCCCTCCCGCCCCTCAGCGTGCACAGGTGAGGAAGACCTCCCCATCAGCCAACATGCTTGAAGTCGCTTTTCGGCAAGTCCAAGGTGAGCCACGAGTTTCCCTGCTTGGTGGCCAGAGCAGACTCAGGTGTCGGCAGTGATGCCAATCAGGCAGAGTCGAGGCTCTTAAAACAGAGTGTGGCTCAGTGCCCCGCAGCGAGCCAGGAGAGTCAACCAAGACGCTGCTGCAGCTTTCCTGGGAGATTTTGAAAGAAGGAATTCAGAGGCCAATCTAAGTGTTGACGAAGCAGGCCTTGAAGCAGATGGCAGAGTCCTGGTCATTGCTCAGTACTGGCACCGGCTCAGTGGTACCTGATTGGGACAAACAGCCGAGGACGCTTTCCCAGCTGCGTCAGAGTGGGAGATGACAGGGGACCCTCTCCTGGGCCAAAAGCAGAGAAACTGTCTCAGCCCACAGACCCCAAGGAAGCAGCATGGATGCCATACCTGAAAACGACTCCCCAAGCAGTTGCCTTTTTCTTTTTAATACCTCCCTCAGGCAGAAAGAATGTTCTAGTTAGGTCCAAGTTCTGATGTTTTGACCCATCCATGCCCCCCACCCACCCAACCCCCGTCCATGGAAAAACTGTCTTCCCTGAAACCAGTTCCTGGTGCCAAAGCAGTTGGGGACCGCTGCTTTAGATAAAGGTAGTTCTTTGGATTTTTATCCCTTCTACCTGATCCTGGAGGCCAATTTAACCTCATTTTACCGTGATAAAAACAAAACACAGTGGGCATACAAATCTATAAGAAAAAGACAAATGGCCCAAGAGAAAAATGTGCAAAAGACACGGGCAGGCCTCTCACAGAAGAGCAAACAGGAATGGCCAATCAACTTCTGAACAGAGATTCAATCTCATTGGTAATAAAAAGATGTAAATTAAGCCCACAATGAAATCACATTTCACATCAACCAAAATGGCTAAAATTACAAAGTCAGACACTACTTCATGAAAGTGTAGAAAACAGGTACTTTCATGTACTGCTGATGGGTGGGAATTGGCACAATTCCCCAGAAAGCAATTTGACATCTCTGGGTAAGGGGTAAGATGTACATGTTATCCCCTGGCAATCTGACTCTTAGGTGAATAACCTAGAAACTCTTGCCCCTTTGTGCCAGGAGGCGTGCAAGACTGTTCAGAGTGTCACAGCTCACAGTAACAAAAGCTGCAATGCCCCTTGACAGAAGAATGTAGAAGACACGACGTATTTATCAAACGGATGATTAGTCAGCAGGAAAACTGGATGAACTACAGCTATGCACATCAACAGGATAAATCTGTTACAGGGAACAGGGAAGCATGTCACAAAAGGAACATATTACATGATTCCATTTACACAAGAAAAATCTAAGAATAGATTATTTAGAAATACATACAGGATACCTCTGGAGGAGGGAGAAGGTGGACTTGGAGAGAAGCACATAGGGGTAGGGTGATCAGCTGTCCAGGTTTCCCAAGACTAAGGGATTTCCTGGGACATGAGAATTTCAGTGTTAAACTGGGACCATTTTGAAGAAACTGGGAGAAAGTAGTCACTTAATGTACAGATCGAAAGATACTAGTAACATTTTAGTTCTTTACAGCTGGGATATGAGAATGTGGCATTATTTTTATTTTTGTTTAGTCTTTTCAAATGTATGTATATGTCACATAAACTTTTGTATGTGTGATATATTTTATAGTTTGTAAAAATGTTCCAAATATTGAAAAAATACTGAAGAAGACATACCATGACAGGCGATAAAAGTATAAACTGGTACAACTCTTCTGGGGGGCAATTTGGCAATTTATTTCAAAGGCCTTAAAAATGTGCATAGCCTTTAATCCAGAAAGTTAACTTATAGGAATCAATGCATTGGAAAAATCAGAGCTGTGAACATAAATGAGTATGTAAGGATATTCATTATTATAATAGTTATAATATCAAAAAACAGAAACAAACATTCTGCAAAAGGAAAGTTTTTAATGAAGATGCACTCATGTGGCGTATAATTCTAAAGCCATTTGAATCGTGTTTTAGAAGATTGTTTAATAATATGGGAAGATGTTCAAAATATGTTTTTTTAAAAAGGACCATGAGTTCAATATATTTCTAAAATTAACAAAAAAGAAAAGAACTGTGGTTGTTGCCATAATGCAATCTTCAGAGACAAGGAAAAAAAAGACTATTCTTTTGTTTAGGAAAAAATTTCAATGGCTCATTTTCATTACAAAGGTGGAGACACCTGGCAATGGCAGAGAAGAAAAACATGGCAGGCAAAGAAAATTTCTCCATGTGAAAAAGCAACAGGAATTTGTCTCCCAAACTGATGGTGGCCAACAGACCTGGGAACAGGAACAAAGGAAAGCTGAGAGAAGGGTCTCACCTGAGGGACAAGATGGCCTGTGAGGAATTCCCCATAGTGGAGAAAAGAGACGTCTAATAATTTGGAGACATCATCCCCACACCTGGAGGGATGTGCCCACACCCGATGGCCTTGCCCTGCTGTCACTCTGGGGAATGAAGGAAGTGCCTTGTCCTCACATGCGGGAGGAGTGCAGGGAGACGACAGGAGAGCAGGGAGCCAGAGAGCTAGCACGGACACGGAGGATGGCCCAGAACAGGATTTCAGGCAGAGAGCAGAAGACTCAACACCTCCCAGAGTTCCTCGGTAACAGAATCCATTTATCCTGGCGCCTCAGCTCGTTGGGAGTTCAACCATGATGCTGTCTTTTCCCCAAGGACTCTCCCTACTATCCTCTACTGAATGCCCCCACCTTTCCTCCACACAGGGGTGTCATGATGTCCTCTTAACCCTATTCTGTGATTTTCAGTCACACGAACCATTGAAATAATCTCATGTGGGTATTTAATGACTCAATCCTGTTCGCATAAAACCTTCAGCCTCATAACCCGAAACTCTCCATTCTTCACCCCACCAATTCTATACCGCCAGCAGCTCTCGCCCTGAGGAGTGGGCATCTGCCCTCCAAGGCCTCACCCCTTCCTGTGCTCCTCTCAAAAGTACAGGAACAGTAAAGAGACCAGTGGCTGCCAGGTGGGAGAGAGAAGGATGAACAGGTGGCGCACAGAGGATTTTTAGGGCAGTGAAACTACTTTCCATGATACTATTATCTAATGGTGGATACGCATTGTCATACATTTATCCAAACCCACAGACTGTACACCACCAGGAGTGAGCCCTGATGTAAACTATGGGCCTTGGGTGATGATGCATCCATGTAGGTTCATCAGTGGTAATAAATGTACCACCCTGAAGAGGGTAGGGCCGGGAGTACAAGAGATATCTCTGTCCCTTCTGCTCAATTTTGCCATGAACCTAAAACTGCTATAAAAAATCAAGTCTATTAAAAAAAAACAAAAACAGGTGGCTATTTGCCAGTGTTGTTTGCCAACTCCTGCTCCAGAATCGCCTGGTGAACTTGAAAAATTCCCATTGCCTGACCAATTAGTCAAAATCTCCTGGGATTGGGTAAAAGCATCAGTATTCATCACGACTTTCTTTTAAAACCTCCTCTAATATTTCCAATATGCAGCTAGGATGGAGAACTACTGGACTAGAATGAAAATAAAAGTTCGAATGGACTGAGGTCTTGCTGTGTTAAGCCTCATTCTAGGTAGTCACTCATTTAAAGTTCCCAATGTGATGAAGTGGGTACGATTCTCTCCATTTTCCAGATGTGAAAATTGAGCTGCGTGGAGGCCTCAGTGGTCCGAGAAGACTTCCTGAGAGCCACGGTGGGGACTGGAGAGAAGCTGGGAGGGCCCCAGAGACGGGGAGGAAGAGCATGGAGGGGCTTAGTGGGCCAGGGGTGCACAGCCAGGTGATGAAGAGACTCTGGGGCACTCAAGCTGTCCCCAGGGATGATGTTACGCTGAGGAAGGGGCAGCCTCCCCTGTGTGGCAGCCATGTGGCAACTGGAAACAGGGGTGAAGAAGTTGTGGTATTTTTAACTACAGCTGCAATGAAAGAATTTCAGTAGGTAGAACACCATCGCCATGACCTGAGTCTGGCTCAGATGGCAGAGCTGACACCCTCTCCTGTGGAGAACGATTCTGGGAAACTTTGAGGTCAGAAAGAGCTAATGGACTTTGAGTGTCATGGACCATTTGCAGAGACAAACTCTTAGCCCCCTCATGACTTTCAAACCTGTCCACCATGTCTGTCTACTGAAAAGAGGTAGAACCAATGACCAACCCCAGCAGTGAGCATCCCTACATGGCCTTGAAATACAATTTCTCTCCAAAATAAAAAATAAACACACAACCAGGGCTTTTTGGAGTAATGGCTGAGTCCAGGTCTGGGCAGGAAATGTGTAAAATGAGCCGGGAACATCTTGTCTTGCCAAATAGCAAAGATGCTATTAAAAATGACTAGGGTCGTGTCAGAAAGTTTCAAGCAACAGCAACTTGAATGCACCTGTTAGGGGATGCATTGTGCCCCCCAAAATTTATATGTTTAATTCTTAACTCCCAGTACTTCAGAATGTGACCTTATTTGAAAATAGGGTCATTGCAGATGGAACTAGTTAACAGAGATCGTACTGGAATAGGGTGGAGCCCTAATCCAGTATGACTAGTGTCCTTACAAAAGGGGGAAATTTGGGCACAGACATGCACACAGAGTGAGCACCATGTGAAGGTAAAGGCAATAACCAGGGTTCTGCTTCAACACCCCTGGAACACCAAAGAGGGCCAGCACACCTCCAGAAGGTAGGAGGGAGGCATGGAACAGTCTTCCTCACAGTTGTCAAAAGACCCAACCCTGCTGACACCTTGATCTCAGATTTCTGGCCCCAGAACTATAAGACAATGAGTGCATGTCTATTATTTAAGCCACCCAGTTTGTTATAGCAACCCTGGGAAACTAATATGGTACCCAAGATTTCTGGCCCTGGGTCTATACACTGTGTCTAATCCCCTCTCTTTGTGTGTGTGCAGGACTTGTGGATGTGATGGGTGGCACTCCTGTCATTGTTATGTTATGTGGCAGAAGGGATTCTGCAGATATAATTAAGGTCCCTCATCAGTTGACTTTGAATTAATCAAGAAAGAAATTGTCCCAAGGAGGCCTGACTTAGTCCATAGTCCAGTAAGCCCTTGAAAAAGATGGGGCCCTTCCCCAAGAGAGATATTTGAAGCAGGAAAGCATGACACCCTCCAGAGAAAGCCACGTGGCAAGGATCTGAGGGGGTTCTCTGGGAACCAAGAGCAGTCCCCGGCTGACAGCCAGCTAGAAAACAGGACCCTCAGTCCTACAACCACAAGGAACTGAACTCTACCAGCAACCTGAATGATCCTGGCAGGGAACGCAGAGCTCCAGGGCAGAAAGCAGCCTGGCCAACAGCTTGACTTCAGTCTTATGAGGCCTGAGCAGAGAAGCCAGCTGCGCCATGCCTGGACTTCTGACCAACAGAACTGGAAGGTAATAAATAGGTATTGTTTTAAACTGCTAAGCTTACAGAATTTTGTTATGCTAAAGTAGAAAACTAACGCATAGGCCAACCTCGAAGCTGTGAGAATAATAATAAAATATTTTATTTTTATTTTATTTATTTATTTTATTTTTTTGAGACTGAGTCTTGCTCTGTTGCCCGGGCTAGAGTGCCGTGGCGTCAGCCTAGCTCACAGCAACCTCAAACTCCTGGGCTCAGGCGATCCTCCTGCCTCAGCCTCCCAAGTAGCTGGGACTACAGGCATGCGCCACCATGCCCAGCTAATTTTTT
>CAUYRT010068842.1:0-30843 GCA_963574885.1 Lepilemur ruficaudatus
AAGCATCTGTGCCACACTTCTATCTGTGCTGTAGTCATTGTATCATCCCCGAATGCCTTCTGAATCATCCATACGGTTTCCATGGAGGAATGTTCAAGCTTAACACAAAATTTGACGTCGATTCGTTGCTCTACTTGCTCAGTCATTTTGAATGTGATGGCCACACAGTACACATGCTAACTCAAAAGTATCTAGCGCCCCACTGACTAGTATGGTGATGTCATCATTATTCACACATGTGCATTCCAGCCCACTCTTCTGGGCTGCCAGGTTACACTGATGTCATGCAAACCATTCTCATTATGTTAACAATGGCTGGACTCTTTCCAGACCGACCTCATTTTGAATAATTGAATAACTTATAATAATTTACATATGAAATCAACACAGCTTTCTCATTTTAGCTGTCCCTATATATTTTCTGGTCATCCAGAAACTACAGGCAACAATGTATTCAGAGTCCACTAATGCTCACTGCAACTGTTCAAGGTAATTTAAATCTTTGATTTTAAATAGGCAGTTTTGATAAGAATGCTATTGTCTTCTCCACTTGCTTATTTGCTAAATCATGATATTTTCCCTGCTTTTTAAAACCTTGTTCTTGACGTTGTTTATGTTTTTATTCAGATTCAGCCAGCTTAACTTCTGGTGCTTTTGTGTGTGTTGTTTTAAATTTTTAGCAAGAATTATAAATATTTAAGGTGTAAAATATGATGCTCTGATATTATATGTATATGTAGTGAACTGATTATTGAACTCAAGCTAATTAAAACATCCCTCTCTTCACTACCCCCGGAGCTTTATCTTGTCAGTGATTTCCTCTCCTTCCTTTCTCTGCTGCCTAATGGAGGCCTTGTTAATATTCTCTCCAGGAGCCATCATCCTTGCATGTTCATGACCGCGGGAGGTGTTCCTGGTTGTCCAAAGCCATAATGATCACCATTTCCACTTTCTGTTCTTTGGGCACAATATGATGTCACCTAGGACTGCCAAGCCAAGACTGTTTTCTTTTATAACTCATGCTGTGTAAGGACTCCCAGCATATTAATTATATATTTCTCTCTTGCCATTCTAGCTATAGATCAAGGAACCACAATCAAAAGCAACCTAAAAAGAGCATTTATCTTTTATACATTCTATAATAACATGATTGAAATTGAGCTTTCTGGACTCTTTTGGGTGACAGAAAGTATTTAAATACACGTGAGGATATTATTGACCAGCCTAGATGTTTGAGCAGCTCTATAATATCTCCCAGTCTATCAGGAATGAGAGGGTAAAGGCTCTTCATGCGTGTCTAGGAGTAAACAAAGCAGATGGTACCAACGATTTGCACAAAAATTAGGGGTCTTGTGTTTACAAGTGAAGTACTAATTAGGTTCATAAAAAGGTGTGGGTACCAAGAATGATGAGCTCCACAGCTAGATACTTGACCTTCTTTAGCTCTACTAGGTGCACCTAGTTAATTTTGTCAACTCTCTTTTTCATTCCTATAACTAACTCATGGTTCTTCATACTGCTTGGCTATCTGGAGTAAACAAGTACCATTGTCAGCTGTTAAGGCTGCAGTTCATGCTCTGCATGGCAAACGGAGGTTTTCCTTGCCAGTGTTTTTTTGCAGGACTTTTGTGTATTTAAATAATTAAGGAACTTAAAAAAAAAACAGAACCTTTTTGAGATGTATTAAAATGAGCATTAATATATAAGCAAAAATCAATTTGAAACCATAATTTACCTGCTGTGTCAGCTGCCGTGTGGAAGGAGGGGGTGAGCAAAAAGGAGAGTTGTTTTTACAATCAAGTAGTTTGAAAACGCATTACTGCAGATATCTATATTATATACAACAAAAAGTGATCGAAGGAATAAAATGTTCTCTAAGAAGATCTTTGAGCTTCTGAACTAAAGACGAAGAATAAGCAGAAGAAGAGGAGGAGGAGGAAGAAGAAAAAGAAACAACAAAAAGCTACAGTTTCAGGGACATGGTATTGGAATATTTTTGTTCCCCTACAACTCTGAAGAATAAAATCAGAAAGTTTAAATTGCACTCAAGCAAACTACTAATATTTCATTCAAGATATGTTAAAAATCTCAAGAGTAATAAAAATCTGTACTTTTGAAAGTGTTTTTATATTATAACAATTGTCCAAACAATTAGGTAAACTGGGCAGCTCTGATAGCACCATAATAATTCTGGAAAACAGTTTTAAGTGAATGCCACATTTCATAATATTTGTAAAAGAACAAAACTCCATGGGGTGGTATATTAGCAGCCCTGTGCAATGAGCCAAAATCCCCTTCTCTTAATAATGCTCTCAGCAGTATCAATAAGAATTGTGTGGATTTGTGAGATAATATGATGAACCTTCATTCCTTTCAGGAGAAAAACATCTCATTATGCTTCCAATCAGAATTCAAAGGAAGTAGGTTCCTCAATTAAAAATCTATTTTTAAAAAGTACCATAAAATTACAGTGTAATTAAATAAAGTGACAGTTTTTATATCTTCCCAACTTTTGGTTTGAATTATGTGATAACTGATGTGACTTCATTACATTTAAATTACTATCAAGTGTTAGAGCATAATTTAGAAGATGGTGATGCACACACAAAAAAGAAAATATTTAAGCTCAACTATAATAGATCTAATAGTGGCTGACTTTATAAAATTAGAGTATTCAAAATTATTATCATTTGATATAATAAAGTGCACACTTGTTCATTTATTTTCCTATTCCATGAACATTTACTAGGCATCTATTATATTTCAGATTGAGTTAGATGCTGAAAGGTAAAATTATGTTTACAGCTATCATGAAAACACATAAAGTTCAATACCTAAGAGAGGTATTATCAGGAGGTTGTACAGTAGCTTATTACTCAAAAGGTGGTTTGTGTGTGGACCAGCAGCAACTGGTATCACCTGGTGCAAAGGCAACATATGTCACCAAAGTGTTTGTACCCCCATAATATTCTGAAATTTAAAAATAAAAAGATAAAAAGTAAAATACAATAAAAGTACCCAAACAAAAGTAAAAAAAAAAATGCATAATCTTAAACCTGAGATTTCAATCAGAATACACAAGATCCCCCAAGTGGTACCTATGCACATTAGTTTGAAAATCACTGAAATAGAAGATAGAAACAGGAGAGTTTAATGTTTAATTGATTTACATCTCACTATAAATTACCACACTCACAGTCAAAAAAGAAACCTCCGTACAGTTAAATAAGTTTTATTTTCCTTTTTCTCTATCTTTTTCCCTTCCCTTCCCCTCTCCTCCCCTTCCCTTTCTTCTTTCTTTTAGTATCTGTTGTTTGCATTTTGTGATCCAGTAACTAAATTCCCTTTAGAAACTACCTAAATAAGCTACAACTTTACCAACAGGCACTTTGTAGTGAACCATGTTACGGTGAGAGTTCAATGTGTGATCTAGTATCAGTTTGTCAGCTTTGTGTTTGTCCTAGACCCTGGATAGAAGCCATGTTATTATACTTCCCAGTCTAGTGCCCATAAACAATTTAGAAAACATGTCCTAGACTGTTAAATTATGGACTTCTAAAGAGAAGACAGTATATTCTATTTTTCATTTATCCACAGAGTCTAGCATTATACTTGGCACAGGGTAGAAGTACAATAAAAATTTATCAGATAAACCCACATATGCTTGTAAAGCTAGGTACAAATGGAATTTTGAGGCTGAGGATGGTTTATTTATCATAAAGCTCTCCTTAAGGATTGCTTCTTTCATCTCTGTATCTCTAAAGCCTCTTATAGTTATGATTCTAGCTGAAATGAGCACACAGGTGCTGTATTTCTCTCCTTGGCAGACATCTGTGTTTCACACATTTATAAAAATATTAATTTGTTAACTGAAGAAATTATACACAACCATTTTCACTAGATTTATTATTATTAGAAAATATTGAAAATTCTCTTCTTTAGTGACTTTTAAATATATTTATTCACAATATTTAGGTGGAAATCATATTTGATAAAGAAGCTTGGCATTATAATTACAACATGGGCTTGATATTATAAGAGCTGGATACAATGTGAGATTATTTTCTTCATTAATATTTTCCAGATCTCACTATCATTTTACCACAGGTTTTTGAAATTTAATAATTCTTGCAAATTATTTCAGCTACTTAAATGATTTTTTTTTTGAAGAAGACATAAGTTAACTCTCTGTAATTAGCTCTTAAGTGCTTTTTAAAAGTGTTCTACATAGATTTCTATCTTGCTTTAAAGAAATAACAATCAGTACATTGCTTCTTTGAGAAGCAGGTTTAAATCATTTCATTGTTTTGTTGCAAAAGTATAAAAATATTTCATTTTTAAATATAATTTTCTTCTGAAATACACATATTTTAAGAATTCCATGGAGATGAAAAAACATGCATTAGGCATGCATAATAATAAAATTCATTAATGCACAGTATATAATATGTATGTTAAAACATGTTATCACATTGTGCTTTAATGTAGTATTATTAATGGAAAGAAGACTAATGAGGAGGCAATTAAAATTGTACAGATAAGAGTTGGTGACAGCCATTAACAGGACAGGTGGTAGGGATAGAAGATTTAGATTTGAGAACATTTAATCATAGTTTCCTTCTCTCTAGTGTAATCAACTTGATATTAGCTGGGCCACATTTTATTTCTACTGATATAATGCCTTCAGATTACTGATATTCTTTCTGTTTTACTATTCAACATGTAAAAACAAAATTAAAAAAAGTCATCAGAAGAATGTCATTGTAGAACCACAATTATAAAATGTTCTTAGGAAAATATCATAATGCACTGTTGTTTTTTTCTGACACCTCTGATTAGGTCCTGGAAATTGTGACCACTTATTCCATTTTTATTATAAGTGTTCATGATTAAAAGGTAAAAAGAGAAAACTCTAAAATTAAGAAAAAAACAAAACCTCAAATACATTTAATCCCAAACATGACAAAATCCTGGTATTTTAAATAATTCAAAATTTCTAAAATCTGTAAGGAAATTAGATTAGATGTAATCTTTCTTCTCACTAGGGCCTAAAGAAGAAAAGCCTTTTCATGAGTGAAACTGTTATTTCTACATTAATCACAGGCACCAATCATAATATGACATCTTGAGCATCAAAGCAGAAAATAATCAGTTGCACATAGTTTCATAAAACAAAGTATCAACCAAGCAAAAACAAAATCAATAGTAATATCAGCCTAATTCAAAGCCCTACTAATCTTATGACAAGAAATATGTCATTTAAAAAAGTAAAGAAAAGAAAGCTGCTGCTTTATAACAGAATTTTTCATATTTTTTAGTTGGAAACCATCATAGTCATGAAATTTTCTGGTCTATTGTTTCTATCATTTGAATGCATTGTACACCCTGGTTGAATATCAATTGATATTCTTATTATCCAAAGCTATATCTCTAAAGGTACCTCCATGTTCAGGAATTATGCATATTAACTATCCTAATGCTGATTGAGATCCACTTCACCATACAAAAAATGTGCAGTTCTCACATATGAAATATATATGTAAACGTACATGCTGTTATAGGCTCCACTTATTAAGAGGGAAAAGTAATTCTGTAAATGTCTATGTTAAATTTGTTTGAGAAATTATGAATTAGTGAATTAAGCAATGTATAAGTATATGTCATGAAAATACTACTTATTTTATTGATGTGAAATTTTGATATTTAACTGTTTTATCTTTCCCAAACAATTTTATATGGTTCAATTTAATGTAATATTTTAAAATAGCAGCAAGCCAATATTTCTTAATACTATAGCTATTTTTATTTCAAATTAAATAAAGTAAAATCCATTTCACTTTTGTGAATCCAAAGAGTGTTATTATTAGGAAAGAAACAATTTAGTTCTTGTTATTATAAAGTCATTTGAAATATTGGTGTAAAATATACTTAAATGATTATGTGTCTACCTTTCCAGTTTTATCTTTCACCATTCTGTTCACAGATACTCTGAATTCATAGGGGACATTTTGCTTTTCTATAAGCATATCTGGCAAAAGGAAATCCATGATTTTACTCCTTTACTTTTTTTTGTCTCTAATGTCCTCCCTAAAAAATTACTGCAAGAGGTGTGAGAGAGGCCACCTTGCAGTCTTTCTATTTATGAAGCCTTCTGAGAATTTTTCACTCAGAACTGGTTACTCCGTGCTCTGTGCTCTCACACTAAGACTTGGTTTAACAGTGATTGGATATATCTTATCTGCACCACTGCAGGAGAAGTATCTTGAGGTGAGAGATCAGACAATTCATTTGTATATATAATAACTTGCACAGTCAGGACATTGGCTGTATGCACACATGCAAAGTTCTCATTGAATTGCTGCTAAACTGCAGTGATGAAGCACAGTCCAAACACTAGAATCACTGTAGTATGTCTCCCAAAGATAGGTTCTTATACTAGGAATTTTCAGTTATCTTCTAATGTTTTTTGATTACCTTACCACACTTTTCCTGCTGGTTTACCAGGCTTCCTGCTGAGATAACATAGCCAGGAGCTACAAGTCTTGCCAATTTGTGTCAGAAAAGGTTGAAATGTTGCCTTTTCTTTGGGGAGCTAAACTGCAGGGGCTTGGAGTAGTTACTCCAGTAACAGAGGTGAAAAAAAGAAAAAGAAAAAAAAAAAACACTAAAAGGGTTTGACAATTTGATTAGAGAGGTAAGACGGCTGAGTCTCCTAACAGAGGTAAACTGATACAGCTCCCAAGGCCAAGTGCTTTCCTCCTCTAGTTTAGAAAGTAAGGTTCTTTGTGATCAGGAAACTACATCCTGACTCTGCCTAAAAGGATAATTCCAAACATTGTAGCTCAATCAGTCTATGCTGACTTACTAACCTATGTGCCTTCTTAGACTGCTTGACTTGCATCATAGAAGGTGAGACAGTTAAATTTTAATCATTCAAAGCTCACCCTAAAAACGACTTTCTCACCAACTGCTGCAAGCTGCTTTCAGTTGCTCTTGAATTTATAAGCAATTCAAACTGACAAGGTGACAAGATTTGAATCTTACATTTCATAGGAATTTGAATTCTAATACTTCCAAGATCAATAACAAGCCCCAAACTTCCAAACTCTTTCATTATTATTTTTTTAAATTATTTTCCCTATAAGATGGCCAAAAGCTATGCTAGCTTCTCTGCTTTCTAGCTAAATCCTCCCTCTAAAATCCTGTCAGCATCTTTCTTTTCTAAGAAGTGGCACAATCTCTGAGCTTTCAAAATGCCTTTTTCCATTTCTATAGTTGCTTTTTCTCTGGGATTTTTCATCCTTTATATCCTTAAGTTTTGATTGTCTCAAAAGCTTTCTGTTGCCTTAAAACATTATATGTGTGTGTGTGTGAGTGTGTGTGTATAGTATTCAGCATCTTTTTCCTTCTCAAAAATTTTGATTTTCTACACACAGATCTATTGTTTTAAAAACAGAAAACCCAAGGATTTGATTTATGTGAAAAATATTGTTTCAAGAATGAATGGAGTTTTTGTTGATTTCTGAGGCTAAAATTGGACCTGGATTAGAACAGCTGAACAACATGGTATCTATTTTATATAGTTCCTTTCCTATCTGGCTCCATGAACTCCTAACCTTATACAGATAGGGTGGAAACCAGTAGTTGAATGAGATATTTTCACTCAGCTTTTGGCAATTGACAAAGTACAGGAGTTAGGAAATGGTGTGAGTTTTGTGGTATCTTCATGGAAAAACTATATGGCCCTGGCATTGTGGAATCTGAATGGAATACAACTTCACTGTTGCTACTCAGTTTATTTTTCATATTTTATTTCTTTAGCTTAGTACTAGGCACCAGTGTCCTTAGCAATGGCATCAGGGTTGTCATAGAAGATATGAGAAGCCATTATACTCAGAATCCAAGTGGGTTTTTGGACAGAAGGCACCACAGAGGAGTGCTGAGAACAAATTTATAATAAGAATGTGAGCATTTGTGAGATAAAATCTCAGACGCCAGCAGAATAGTTGGAAGATTGGCATGATAGGTAGCAAGAATCAGTGAAACTTAGTGAGATGAAGAGATACTCTGTTTAAATATTTTTAATTTTAATTTTTCAAATTTTGACTCAAAGTCTCTTACTCAAGCAGTACATCCTAAATGACCTCGGTGGTCTTTGATCACAACCTTTTTCCCTTTGAATGCTGTAGAATTTTTTTCATACATTTTTTTAGGTTGTAATTTTTGTCTACGTGACTAGTCCATAGGTCCTTGACAGATAGTGTGTATTATTTTCCTATTGCTGCAGTAGCAAATTACCAATAAATCATGGCTTAACACAAAATGTAATATCTTACAGTTCTGTAGATTAGAAGTATCACTGGGTTAAAATCAAGGTGTCAGTAGGGATGTCCCTTCTGCAGACTTTAAATAGGTATGTGATTCCTCATCTTTTCCAGCTTTTAGAGGTTACTTTCACCCCTGGGTTCATGGCCCTGCATCACTCTGACCTCTCTGCTTACATCCTCCCATCTCTTTCCCTGACTCTGACCCTGCTGCCTCCCTTTTGTAAGAACCATTGGGATTACACTGGATTCATCCCAATTATTAAGGATAATCTTTCCCTCTCAAGATACTTAATCACATCCACAAAATTCCTTTCTCCAAGCATAGTAACTTACATATTTTTGGGATTAGGGCATGGACATCTTTGGAAGGCCATTACTCTACTTAACATAATGAATATATGTTCTTTTATATTCCTCCTAAATAACCTAATACACTATTCCAAAAAGAAAAAAAAATGCTCAGAAAATATCTGTTGGCTTCTTGGAATAACCTTCAAAGCCTAGTAGATGTGTGGGAAGGACTTAGAGAATATTCACTGAAATAGACTGTTGGCAAATCTTAAGCACTGAGTCCTTGAATAAAATATGAATAGTCACCGATGACCCATTTACTATAGAAATATGTAGGTCATATTTGACATATTGAGAAATGATATCTCTGGGATGGTCTATAAAATGAGCACACAAAATATGTTGGAAGAATGAAGATTTATAATTGAGCGTAAGATTTAATACTTGTCCATATAGATCTGGAATAAATTGGTCCTAGCAGGAAGAGCTACATAATCAGGATGATCTTTATTATTATACTTCCTGGTTGATACCTTCTGAAGAATGTTCACTTAGAAGTAGTGTAAAAGCTCATGGAATTGTTCAATTATACACACACACACACACACACACACGCATGCATACATACATATATATCTTCATTCCAATCCTATGTTTAAATATATTTTATACTTTTTTAATTAAATTACTTTCACCACTCACCATCTGGCTTCTTAAAAGAAGTAATTTATAGCAAAGACCCAGCACTATTTTTCAAAAAGAGAGCATATTTTACTCATCTAGTTACCTCATAAGACTGAGACCATTAATTTAACACCACATTTACATGACTGTTGTTTTGTTTAATGAATTAGACTATTAACATTGGAACTATGAACCTTGCAAATAGCAGATGGTGATATAGAAAATTCTCATTTCCCATAACAATTACAGGATTTTATATTCTCTGTTTCCCAATGCCAAACATATAAGAAAAAACAGCAATTATATATTAATATGCTATTTTGTTAGAATGGGAACATATATGTTTTTTTAAATGTGAAAAGTATGTTTATAATATCAGATTTTCATATCCTTGTTCAAAGCAGATTTTAATGTTATTGAAGCAGGTAAAAAGTTTTTGGTTATTTTTTTTTTTCAGGAGAGCCCCATCTGTGTCAGTAATTAACTAGCAAGAAAATAATAGTGGTGTTACTTATTGCCAGAACACCTGCTTTAATTTTTTTCATTTTCTTTTAGTATATTTATTATGCCCACTTTTAAAGTGGTAGACTGGCATTGTATTTAGCAAATAAAATAGTACCATGGAGGAAAAACAATGCCAGTAATAAAAGTAACAGCTATTGTGTTGAATGGAAAGTCATCTTTCAGGCTGTGAAGTGTTTGCCTGTGTTATTTTGTAAAAAAAAAAAAAACACAATTAATCCAATGAATTGAGAATTAAAATCTCCATTTCAGAGATGAGAGTGTTAAAATAAAAAGAGGTTAAGTAATCTGCCAAAGTGATTGTGGGCTTTTTGTTGTTTTGTTTAAATTTTAAAATAATCAGACTTACAAATTAGATATTAACAAAAAGGCCTTAGCATTTCCCCCAGCTTGACTAAACTTTGAACAGGCTTCTTCCTTGGTGACTTCTCCCTGACTTCCCTTCTTTAGAGCATTTAGTTTAGAAAACTTATAATTGTAAATCTTTTTTCTGCCCTTGTGAGATGTAATTTTTAAAAGCCTTTTGCCAGTTTTATAGTCCTGGACTGTCTTTCTCAAAAATGCCATCCCCCTGAACTATGATCACTAAGGATATACTGCCTCTATCTCCCACTCTCTGTGGGATAGTAGAAGCCTAAAGTTGGCAGGTGACTTGCTCCATGTTGTAAAACTACCTCCTGCCATGAAGATACAAGAAAATTTAATTTTCCTTTGTGTTAAAGGCCAATTAGCAAACAACACAGCTGACCTGCAAGCCCCCCTACGTAGCTCTTAGAAACCCTCTTGCTCTTTCTTTCAGCAGAGTTCAGTTCAGACTTTGTGTGGTCTCTCTCCCCCCGTACAATATCCTTGAATAAAGTCTTCCTTTCCTGTTCAGTGCTATGTTCACTTTGACATTGTTAAGGCTCAGTTTCTTAATCAAAAAGCTCATGCTTCCTTTCTAGTATGATTGCATTATAGGAACAATTAAATTCTAAAAAATTTTATGTATATCTAACAGTTTTGAAGGTAAATATAAAAAAAAAAAAGGACTGTATCATGGAATTAGATTTTTCTTTTCCCCATAGTGCTGGGGTCCCCAACCTACGGTGAGTTGTATAATTATATTGTTATATATTGCAATGCAATAATAGAAATAAAGTGGACAATAAATGTAATGTACTTGAGTCATCCTAAAACCATGGCCCTGCCCCCCAGGCCATGGAAAAATTGTCTTCTATGAAAATGGTCCCTGGTGTCAAAAAGGTTGAGGACTGCTGCTATAGAGAGATATTTTTTCAAAGCAATGTAATTGCATATACAGTGGTGTGTGTGTTTATGTATGTGTTTTCCGGTCCCCAAATACACTCTAAAATTCTATTGATTCACGTTAGTGACATCCTTGCTTCCATTCAACAATCTAACACCTTGCTTTTACTGTGTCTGTGGCAGGAGTTCTTCAGAGAGTAATATCCATAGTGCCTGCCTGTGTGTGGAGCCTTAAATTTCTTTCTGGCATGTGAGGCAGAGCTCTTCCTCTGCATCATTGTATATTTGTACACAACACAGGTTAAACATGCCCAGTATTTCCCATTAGGAGGGAACTTTAGTATTACAATTAACTAAAGAGTGCTAAAACAACCAAGGCAGCTTAAAACAATTCAAACTAGCCTTAAGACTTATGGCCACCTACACAAAAGGAGCTATTTAAGAATACCTTTTGTGCTTTGTGTTTCTTTCAGCTTTTTGTTTTGATCTCTATCTCTTAAATTCAAAAGAAACCTGCAGGAGTTCTCTTGAACAGTAAAAGCCTGTGGTGGGGAACTTGTATTCTCTCAAGGAGGCAAGACTCAATTGTTTCACATTGGGAAGGAAAAACACTAAGTGGTTTCAGCTGCCAGTAATGCACTATCTGTCAATGGTGGGACCTACTACCTCCAGCCCCCACTGAAATAGCAAATGTCATCATCATAGGTATGTTACACAAAACATCGTGGGAATGTTACATAAAAAGTGTCTTGGTCAGTTCTGGCTGTTATGAAAGAATACCATAGATTGGTTGGCCTAAACAACAAACGTTTGTTTCTCATGGTTCTGGAGCTAGAAGTCCAAGGTCAAGGGGACAGCAGATCTGGCATCCAGTGAGGGCACTCATCCTGGTTTGCAGACAGCTGTCTTCTGATTGGATCCTCACATGGCTGGAACGGAAATCATCTGTCTTATGTTTCTTCTTATAAGGGCACTAATCCCATTCATGAGGGCTCCACTCTTATGACCTATTCACCTTCCAGAACTCCATCTCCTAATATGATTACATGGGTGGTTAAGATCTCAACTTGTGAATTTTGGGGAGACAAAAACATTCAGTCCATAATAAATGGATACCAGTCTACTCTGTACCAGTTATCAGAATATCTATAAGATAATGCAATCATTAGAGAGAACTACTCTTTAAGAGCTGAATAGATAAAAAGGAAAATTATTCAAAAGAAAGCAGTTAGGCTACGGATGTGTCAAAACTGCTTAAAGAACAAATTGAAAAACTGGGACAATGCACAGTCTGGGGAAGTTGATTTGCACAAGAAGGTGTATCATTCTGTGTGACCTAAGTCATGATCTGATTACAGTTGTTGGAAGCTCTAGGGAAATATACATATTTATAATTAGAAATGTTGATGGAAGGGACTACCTCAAAAGATGACTAAGTAACTGGCCCCTCAAGGTAGTTAAGCCTCACTTTACAACTTAAAGATATTGTATGGGGCTCAAAATCCAGGTGGACTGTTAAATTAGATGAACTGTATGATCCCCTTTTTAACTTTTAATTCTATGATTCTGTTAAAAGAAATTGTTGAATGATGTGACAATTTGCAACATATAAGATGTAAGGTCTCAGTTGACGAGGGAAATGTAGAAAATAATATTCCTATCATTTGGTGATGTGGTTAATAGCTGAATTTTAGCCCATTTGTAATATCACACCCATGCCTTTGATTCTCTAGGAGGGTGAGGTAATTGTTTTAGGTAGATAATTCATTATTTTTGTTTCTTGAAAGAAAAAGAAACAAATATGGGAGATATAGTCACATAAATTGTTAAAATAAAAATCAAAGGAAAAAGTAATGGTGGTAAAGCAGATACAGTGGCGGTGGGGCAGAGGCAGTGTTTGCACCAACAAAAGGTAAACTCAAGGAGGTAAACTCACAGCTGGACTTTAACTTGATGAACTTACCAAGGCTCAGGTGATTCTCATGCTTGTTTTGGAATAAGATGATTAAGACCCCCTCTACCCACACACTCATAAAGATAGACTTTAATTCCATCTAAGCTTATGGGAAGTCAAAATAGCAAAAGGATACATTCCTGGTGAGTAAAGGATTTAAGCAAATTCAGGGATATGGAATAGTCTAAACTTGATTTTCTGATTTGGTAACTTACTCCTTTTGATATCATGTTTCTTTTAATTTAATGATCTAGATAGTTTTTTTTTTTTTTCCAGCAAGTTTAGTAAACTTTTTATCTCATCCCATTGTCTGCAGATTTGAGTAGTTTAAATCTCAGAGGTCAACTCTATTTTTTTTTTTTAATCTTCAAGTTCTTATGGAACATCTTACTATCTTGTATACACCGTTTATAAAGAACAACATAAAATATGGCATACGAGAAACACATCTGAAGGGCTGTGATAAGAGACACGATTATTTACATCACTTTTCTCCTGCAGAAAAAAAGTCTTAATATTTCCAATGGACATTTATTATATCATGAAAGAAGCAGATGGAACTTTTTTTATCACTCAGTTCTTTACTATATTTTTAATCATGTTACATTATGCACCTTAAACATCTAAAGTGTACCACAGCCCCACTGGAACCTCTGCTAAGATAAGTTACCAAGGTGACTGAATTGCATTCTTGACCTAATATTTCTAAAGAAATGAAAAACCTTTCCACAGAAATTGCTTTCATGGATAAACTCATGCCCTCATCTTTCTGCTAAGTCCTTGCATTTGCACTTTGTGTAGAATGATAAAAACCGTTCCTCTTCCTCAGGGCTTCATCAAGGATTTATTTTTCCTAATTTGTTTCAAAACTCATTGTTTTGTATTAGATGATTTGCTAAATTTATAGATCAAATTACCTATCAATATTTTCCTTTTCATTTAATACTCAGTAATGACTTACTACGATATGATGGACACATAGGGTTACACAGAAGAGCTAACTGACTAGCATGGGAGGAGAAATACTCAGATATAAACACGTGCATGGCCGTTACATTAATAGTACAGAAACATAAAGAGGAGTAAGCAACCAAACCAAGGTGAGAGGAGAGCACGAGAAAGAATGTTTCTAGAAAGAGGACACAATCTTTTGAGCTAAGGCTCGAAAGGATAAAATCAGAGAAAAGTGACTTGAGCAGAGGGAGAAGCAAATGTGAAGGCACAGTGAGAGCGAATATCATACTTAGAAAAAAAATTTAAATTGAAAACTTTTAAAAATAGGTTATTTAGTATTTATAATCAAATCTAATGAAATGCTATAGATAGTTCACTTGTAATAGGATGTATAGTCCACATTAGTGATCAGACAGGGGAGAGAGAGTGAAGCAGAGCCAAGGAACATATGGCAGAAAAATAATATTTGGAGCTAGTTCCACACTCTTTTCCACAAGCCCAAATTGAGTTTAATGTCAAAAGTGAAAGGGCAGGGCAGGTGCTTCTAGCCCAGGGTGTTTCTTTGTCTGTTCTTTACCTCCTGGTGCAAAGTAACAGAATCAGAGAATCGCTTGCCCAGGATAAACCTCAGGTGTCTCAAATAATTAGTCTGATGTGATAATCAAACCAGGTTGTTTTAATTTCGTTAATGTAGCCACAATTGTGTGTTTACAGTTTGTTTATATTAAATATCTCTATTGGAACTCAGATCTCAGTTTTGCCAGTTATTAAACATTGTAAAAGTAGTTTAGCTTAGGTTGCTAAACACTAGTTTCCTTCCTCAACAATAAAATGGGACTACAACAATTCATCTATTCTGAGACATCTTTGCTTGTACAATATTCTATTCTTGATGTACCTCTGAGAAAAACATGCCAATTAAACTTTATTCTTAATAAATTTTTACTTTCTACCTACTGAAAGAGCACTCCTTTAATCTGTGTTAGAGGTTTTGTTACCATAACACTTTCATGTATATATAAAAAAATACAAGCAAAATACTAAGAAATCTCTTAATATTTTCATGTTCACAGTCTTATATTCTTGATTTGCTTTCAATGCAGGGTCATCCATATAATATCATCCTGGTTTACACATAAGATATTATCCCTTGTGCCATAAATAGCCTTGATGATACAATCTCTCCTAAGAGAACCATTAGATAGTTAAAACTAAAACGGTACTGAGCTCTTAAACTGGCTTTGAAATCAAGTAAACCTAATCTATTTTTTACTTAAACTTAGGGTTGTTTATAAAAAAAAGTTTGATTCACGACCTCCCTTTCCACAACTCTTTGGTCCTTCTGCATTAAAACAATGCTCTACTGTTGCCTCTTGGATTTTCCTCCAAGCCTTTGATACCAATATGCAAGTGTTGAGGCCGGGATCCTTGATAGTTGTAAATACTGAGACATCAACAATCACGTCATGGCTGGCCCCTGACCAACATCGATAGTAAGATAACAGTGATTTTAGAGATTTCAAAATATGAAAGATAGGGGCCTTACTATCTACGAAACAGTAACAATAATAACAATCTCCCAGGATGAGTGATAATTGAGACAATTTAATAAACAAGAATTTAGTACAGAATAACCCCAATTTGAAAGCTGATCAGCATTTTTCCAGGACATACTTGCCTTCTTCAGGAATCAATATATCTCATTATCTCAAAGAATAGAAAATGAGAAAACTATTCTCTCATTTAATATTGAATCTTCTTCAGCATATAATGTATTAGACTTGGCAGCAATATTATTATTTTGAATAAGAAAAGCTAGAAAATAGAAAAGTTAAAAAAATTGTTTCAGACCGAAAGTAGTTTAACATTCATATGTTTTCCTGGCAGTACATTCTAGAATTCCCTGCAAGGCAAGAAGACTAATATTCATAACACTGAAATTATATAGTTCCTCTTTTATACTGAGACTTTGTTGTTGCATACATTTTAATCCTCCAACATGTGTCACAAATATAATATTGTATGAATAATGTGGAAAACTCTACCAGAAAATGAGTTTACCATCTGGGCAACTAGTAGTGGACTGAGTAATGTTTAAACATATTTTTTCTTTTACATGTATATGTTTATATATATATATAAATATTTAGTTTCATGTATGAGAGAAGAACTCACACATTTTGGACACATCACTTTATAACAGAGAAAGAAAATCAAAGTAAGCATTGTTATGTTTTTACTTCATAACTGAGATATTTTATTATAAAACTTTTAACCATACATGCATTATTTTTGTATGCATTTTTAAAAATTGTTAAAACTTCAAATCTATCTAAATTTTTTCTTTTGTAAATGACTATCTGGTTGAAGAAACAACCACAGGAAAAATACTTCATAGTATTCATATTTTTAAAAATCAAACATAGTATTATCTAAATATCTTACTGAAATTATAGGAAGAAGGCCCTGACAATTATCTAACATTAAAGGGATAATATATAGATATATTTTATTAGTTTGATATGTGTTCTATATTAATGGTGTTCATGTTTTCTTATAAATTTCTTATAATTTCAAGTTTAATAAATATACTAATAAATCAATAAGATATTGTCATAATTTTGCCAATGATTTTGGTTTACTAGCTCTTCCATCTGCAAGCATTATTCTACATTTGGGGAAGTAGTATTAGAAAGGAAGTGGATATTAATAGGCCTGAAATCTAATATTTGTCTTTACCAAGAAAGCTTTAAATACACTTCTTCTTTTCTCTTTTAGATAGATAGATAGATAGACAGACAGAAACACATATATTTAGTTTCAGGTATAATAGGTTTGTGTTTTTGTATAATGGATATTCTGTGTATAATATAAAACCAAGATGAGATAGTAAATTTGAGATGAAACTATCATATAGAAATATTACTTCAAAATGTAGAATCTGTTGTACTTATATTTTCATGGATATGAGCATATATATATGAGCAACTCATGGGAAAAGGATTAGTCAAGAATCATCAAGCTAGAGGAAAAGAATCATTTGAATTCAGGAAAATACAATACTATGAATCATTTTGCTTTCTGAAAAATAAAACAATACGTTGGAAGAAAGTAGAAAGGGATGGAAAAATGGTTTTGTGGTTGCTTGTTTTGATATCTTAGAAGGGGATATAAGACACCAGTTTATTTCAGTTTTGTTTCAGCATTGATGTGAGACTCTAGAAACATATTAGTAGTGGTTTTGAATCAGTGAAATTGAGTATATTGAAATTTTATGGGAAATGTCAAGAGTATTGAATAAATTCTGATGAGTTAGCAGACTTTCAATTTCAGGATCTACCTTTTCCATTACTGTGGTCCTCTAGAATAACGAGGCAATTTAAAAGATCTAGCTCATAGAACCTCACAGCATTTACTGATTTATGTTGTCAGTTTAACCATCATAGAGACATAGCAATAGAAGTACTCTAATTAAGATAGAACTTCCGAAATAAAAATTCATAATACAAATCAAATAAACAATTGTAAAACATTTCTCCCTTTTTAATTTTCACTTCTTACCAGTAGTGTAACATCCAGGAACTATTTGGGAGGAGTCACACATTTCCATTGTGATCTGTGTCAGTGTTCTTGCTCTTTGAGGTCTCCACTTGTTTTTCGTGTGAATATTCAACTCAATATTTTGAAGTTTGAGTTATTTACCCACAATCAAAATTGATAGATGACAAATACCTAAAATTACAAAAATTCACCATGCCAACTATGGAAAAACCCCATAAATTTGTGGTTTAGCAAATAAGAAAACACTACAACACTTTAAATTTGCAACAGTTTTGATTCCACTCCTACACCATATGTACATATACATATGTATGAAACTTTGTAAAAGTTGTCTTTCTAATGATAAGAATTTAAATGAGGGACTAAATGAATTTCAATTGCTTAATTCTCATGTGAGATTATAACATTAATGTAATATAAATTGGAATTAAAGATTATTATGTGCACAGTTTAAAAATTTTTTTATTGATATAGCATCTGCATTGTTTGATGTGTAATGTTTTATGTGTTTGCCTTTTTTTGAAAACCAAAATTGCTTCATTTCTAAATGTCAGAATTAAAATATATATTTACCATGGCATGTGTAAAAGAAACAGTCTTCCTAACTTCAGCGTGAGCATTTTGAAACAGTAAGCGTGAAGACCAAAATTCTAACATACCAGCATTTGGAGAAAATGCCTTAGGGGAAAATCTTCATCTTGCTGAATGCTTTATCTGCATTCTAATCATGTGAATTTGCAATAATTTCATCTCCAATTTCAAAGCATAGTAGAAGTTTTGTTTGCAAGTGGAGGTAAATATATATGATAAAGTAAAGATCTATATTAGTAAATTTTTATAAGTATACTTAAATTTCTCTTTAAATTGCATAAGATGATGTCCACAGAGGGAAACACTAAAAATGTTAAACATTAAGCCAAGTCTTAGATATTGACTGAAGAAAGGATGATAGTACAAAATTATGCAAAGAACTCAGAGGCCAGAGAAAAAGATGATTGAGAAGAGCCCTATTTAGGTCAGATAGGAAAGAGAGAAGCCTGAGTCTTAATGGTAGCATCCACAGCTGAATTTAAGGTAATTCATATGAAAGAATTATACTCAGGGGAATAAGGGTAAAAACACAAACAATAAGAAAAAAACACCAAACAAAAACAGGATGGAATTTGTCCACTAATGAATTGCTTATGGCCTACAGGATACCCAAATCTGCTCAAATCCTTCTGGATTGTGTTAATTGACAATGTGATTAGGTGTATTTTTAGCTTAATAAAACTATTATCAGCTTAATAAAACGATTAATAAAAAATTCAATGGTATTTTATTAGAGAAGCATGTTCTATACCCAAATATAGAATGGAAAATTCAGATTGAAGTAAAATATTTAAATAAACCTAACAGCTAATCTGAATTTTGAAGTACAAGAGGTACAAAATGTTATATGGGAGGAAATATGAAAGAAGAGTTCAAATCTTAGAAAATTTTAGTTAAAATTAGGAATCACCTATAACATTTGGTTTGACAACAGTAGAGATAACATCTAAAAATTACTGATCACTTTCTCTGTGCCAAAAGAGAAGGGAGTAGTAGGAGAGGGAGAGGGAAGGGGAAGGGAAGGAGAGGAGAAATAATAGGACCAATATTACAGTGCTGCATTTGAAACTTATAACAATTTTATGAGGTTGGCACCATAGTTATCATCTTTGAAAGATTAGCAAATTGAG
This sequence comes from Lepilemur ruficaudatus, assembly GCA_963574885.1. NCBI lineage: Eukaryota > Metazoa > Chordata > Mammalia > Primates > Lepilemuridae > Lepilemur > Lepilemur ruficaudatus. The sequence goes on from CAUYRT010068842.1 coordinate 19,263, forward strand.
ATATAAGTTGATTAAGTTTTTGCCCAAGGTACTCTAGCTAATAAGTTATTAACCAAGATTCTAATCTACGCAGTATGACTCCAGGCAGTTCTAGAAATTGAGGCTACTAAGTTTCTTGCCCAAATTACAAAGTGAAGTCAGTGTCGTATGTGGGACACAATGTACTACATAATACAGGAAAATATATCTTTAAATGTTCAAGTAAATAATAAAAATGCCCCTTTTAGCACCAACTCTCATGATCCTAATACTAAATGTAAGTGCTAACAACCTTCAAAACTTATTGTCAAAAAGCAATTTCAATAATTTCTATTCATGAAATCTTACTATGTTTTGATATAACCAATTCCCATTCAGAATCACACCTCTCTGGAAAGTGCAATACAGTGCAACACTAACCTTTGTGGAAGTATGTAGAAAGACATGCAAAATTTAACCAGTTACACATTTGACTTTAGTTTGTTTTGCTATTAAATAAATGTCAAAAACATTGTTGACCAGTATTTTATAACCCAGAACTGCCTTTTCATTGTTTATCTTAGCTAGGCTTTAATGATGATTTAATGCTATTGTAAAGTCCCCAGAATTCTCAAATAAATTTTTAGTATAGCACTTAACTTTTATTCTGTTGTTGCCATGTGCGAGGCATTTTGTATACAGTATCCACATACTCCTCACCACAATCTTACCAGATCAAGATTAATATCCCTATTTTATAGATAAACTGCTAAAGAGTAAGGTCTACCTGGCTCCAAAATGCATGCACCATTCATGTACCACCTGGCCCCAGATGAGGTTAACACTTTGATAATGGTAACATTATATTTTTAAAATTATCTTCTAAAACATTTAAAGTGAAACATTTTATAAATGAAAATTTTAGTTCATATATGATGTGATAAATGTAACTCTTTATTTACAGATTTATGTTTATTATTTATTTATTTAGTTTAGAATATCATGGGACTACAAATGTTTCGGTTACTTATATTGCCTTTGCCCTGCCCCAGTCAGAGCTACAAGCTACATCCTCCACTCTTTTATCAGAATTTTATTTCCTGATTATATCTATGAAACAGAGTTTACTAAATGTATATCAAAAATTTCCTTTAGTATTTTTATAAATTCAGAAATTTTCCCTTTAAAAAAACACATACTGGTTTCTTGCATGTAGACATATCTTTTTTTCTGGCAAGTATTTTAGATGTCTTATATTAAAAAATAGATATGAACTATGGTTACTAACCTAGCAATGAAAAATTATCAAGTAGGAAGGAAAAAACAAGTGTCCAGATATTTAACTACTTGTATTATTATTACCACTTTTCCATAGTTGAGAATCAAATTTATCCTTCCAAGAGCCATAACTATTTTAACCATAGACAAGAATACAAAGATATATAAGACATGATCTTGATCTCAAGACAATTCAAATTAGGAAGAAAAGAAAAAAAGTTGACAAATTATCTTGTTTGTAAATTCTACTGAAAAGGCTATATAAGCCTGGAGGTGTCGCTCTCCTTGGGCCAGAGGAAGCCTAAATAGATAGGTCTGGATGTTGAATCAGAACAGAAAAATATATTTGGTTCATTAGTATACAGGAGAATTTTAAGAATAGTACTGGAGTCCAGAGTAGCTAAGAAACTAGAAATAATGATAAAGTGCTCTTTAAAATATTAGATAGATAGGACATATATATTGAAAATAAAGTCCCTAGCTTGGTGATCTAATTTATGCTCTCTCTTTCTTCTATTACTGTTATATACTCACTAAAATAATTACCTATGTCTTGACAACACACTGCATGGCAATTGATTCATTTTTACAGAGTTTCATTTTGGTGAAAATATTCTTAAGATATCCATTAAGTCAGTCATTGCACACTGAGCTATAAAACTTTTAGAATCTAATTTTTTGCAAAAGAAATCCTTCAGGTTCTCTTTCTGGCTATTTTTTACAATTGTCATCATAAAAGGACTTAATGATTTTCCTGTTCCTAGGGGGGAAATACTTTCTTTCTTTTCTTTGTAAAAGGAAAATGATGCTGATATAGTTGACCCATTAGATACTCTGCCTTTCACCTGCTTGTATTTGGACTATTTCTTCTCACTTTGTATATTAAAACATCCATGAGCTATTAAAAAGAAAAAAGAATTTAATTTTTAGAACTAATCATGAAAATTAATTGAATTGATTCTCTTAAAATGTCTAATGAATGAAAAGTCCATTATAATTGATATTCTATTTCATGGGTGTCACACTTTTATGAACCATATATAAGTATGATTATAACTACTATGAGTGATATCTCTCTTACTTTGATATTAATAATTGCAGTGAAGCAATTGCAATTATTCATAGATTTGTTCATAGGTTATTTGTTCATAGATTTAAAATGTGAATATACATTAATATTAATTTTTCTCTAACTTGAGTCTAAATGTATTCTGTGCCTCTCTGATCATCCAGTGTTGAATGTTCTTCCCAGACTCACCATTATTGCCAAATTCATATTTCATTTTTAAAGATGATATAAGTTTTAAGATTTTGTGTCTTCACAGGAGACAGAAAAGTTGTGAAGGATTCTGTGCTGGAGACTAGAATTTTATGTAGCTTCTCTGTTTATAATTAGATACAAAACTTTATATTAAGTCCTTTCTTTCTGAGCCTCAGTTTCTACCTTTGAATTAGGGCCCATCTATCTCTGACATCCTCTCTATATCTCTAATATTGTTTTATAAAGGGTTTTCATAGCTACAGAAGATTCTTATTATTGGTTTTTTGGTTTTACGTTCAAGACTGAATCTATGCAGAAATAAAGAGATCTGGCTAATTGTGTGATAACTGAGTTTCCAGCCCATGCATATCTTCCCTTTGGGCTGAAAGAAACTTAAAAATCCATTTTCAAAGTTATTTGACTTTAGTTTAGAATTTTAAATCTGCTTACATATAAACAAAACTAGATCAGTTATTGACACTCTAGGGGTTGGGGGTTGGAATCCAAAAGAAGTTTATGTTAGTGAAAGTTGATAGAAGAGGCAAAAATCCTCAATAGCAAGAAAAAGCCTGGGACATTTATTTAAGAAAAGGACCCCTCAGTTACTCTGTGTGTGTTAGATTATGTTTAGCAGATTAGATTATGTTAGATTCTGATATGGTAATCATATCAACTAAACCCTACAGGAGTAATGGAAATTAGTGAAAAGATAGTCATATCTCATCTCAAATACAGGAAAAACAAAACAAAAAAATCTCACAAAACTTAAAGCCAAAATCATAAGAAAATTAATAAGTAGGGTAGGAGAGATGCCTCAGATAGTTTCCCTCTTAGACAGAATTTGGGGGGCATGGCTAAAATATAGCCACCCAAATAGTTCTTAAGTACTTGAATGAATCATTTGGAAAAGTAACATGATAGCAGACCTAGGTGTGCTAAATGATACAAACTCACAAACTTGTACAAGGTAATCTCTGTTTCTATTCTCAGGATAACATTTATTCCTATATCTTTACATACGTTTATCCTTATAGTTTCATCATCTAATTATATATTTTTCATTATAAAAAAAATAGAACAGCTAAATAAATGAACCAAAAACTCACTTGTAAATTCCTTATGGTTCTTTCCCTTGCGATTTTTGGATTCCATCAACCTGAAATCTCCATGCTATGATCTATCTTTCTGTTCTTAATGCCTCTCTATGCTGCTTTATTATCATCTCTTTAAAGTGGCGGCGCTGGGCAAGTGACACTTTGTTGGTTGTCTAGTCCTACTATCATCTCTCAATCTCTTGGGGACATCTTTTTTGAAGCCATTGTTTCCACTTTCACTGCTGGTTTTCTGCCATACCACTTTCACTTCTGTTGCTCCCTGGTCCTCTAGTTGTAGTTCTAGGTCAGTTGGCCACTTTGACCTGGTCAAGTGTCAGTTGTTTCCATGATCCTGAATATTGGCCAGGCTCTGTTTTTTGGAGTCAATTCCATTGAGAAAATTTTACAGACTTTCCCAGGACTGAATCAAGGGGATTTATGTGTGATGAAACCCTCATTCATCTCTAAGGAACCTTTCTCCTAATTGTGTTTAATCATGTGCCTTACATACAAGCATCTGCCTTTAGCTTCCCCATATCTCTGGATAGGTTACTGGCCCTCTGTGTCTATGTCATTCTGTCCCTTACTTCCAGCAGCAATCCCAGGACTTCTTTTTCCATCTTAATTCAGAAAAGTTATCTTAGTTTTTCAGTTTCCCAACTCTCATCACTATTTCACCAGATGGCCTGGGAAGCAGTATGGTCATAAGAAGAACAAGAGCTGGGGTTTCAGTGTCAGTAGTGTATATATTTTTTTTTTTCAAATTTCATTTATAAAGAGTCTTAAGGGAGATCACAAGAATACATGTACATTATAATACTGTAAAAATAGATGTGAAAACCTGGGCAAATGTCAAGTAGAACCTGAGTAATAATAATGCCTGCATTGTTATTTATATACATAAAAGCATGCAATCCGATTCTATTCAACATGTATGTGGGCATGCATGTGTGTTTGATATATATGTGTGTGTGATATATGAGCCCATGATTAATTTTACTTAGAGTGAGACAGAAGTATATAGTGCCATTATGTACAACTATAGAGAGATCACAAAATAAGAGCTTTTTGCTTAGAAACTGTACACATCCTGAAAACAGCATACAAATTACTAACACTTGAGAAACATACCTTACAGGGTCAAGTCCAAGCTTAATGGTAAGGTTGGGAGGCCATTCATAACCTTGTCTCTTAACTTGATTACCTTATTTGCTTTAGAACTTGTCATTTTTTTCTCTTGCTGCCTACACTACTCCTTTATTATCCCCATCCAACGTATGATTACATGCTATACACACTATCATAATGCATTCCATTTGTCTATGTTTCTCCATCTTGTTAGACCAGACTATGTTTTGTTTAATGGCCAGGACTTTATCTCATTAATTTTTATGTGCTCAAGGTCTAGCACATAGCAAAAGCTCAGTAACATTTTTAAATATGAGAAACATACTACTGTGACTTACTCTGTACCCCCTAAAATACATCTTGTAATAATATAGTTGTTGGAAATGCACACTGCAATATGTATCTCTTAAATCTGGCACTCTTGTTTTCTAATCTTTAATAACATTATCTTGCAACAGACAAGAAAAGTGAGAGAAATGCTTAACTAGGGTCCTACTAAATCATAATGTTCAAAATTCCTATTTTACAGTGTTGTATAAATTGCTGAGAATGAGTTTGAATTTGATTCTTATTTAGACTAAGATTACAAGCTTACTGCTAAATGAATACAAGTAGAAAATAAAAAAGGTATAAATAGTAATGTGTTTACTGCTATACTTTTCAAGGTAATCATGTGTAAAGACTATAATCAATTTCTCAGGGAGGAATTTCCTGAAATGCCATAAAAAAGCTGCTTTTAGGCATGACTCTATTTATCACTTTATTTCCCTTTACACTGGGGTATTACAATTTTATATCATTGCCCTTGCCAGGCGAATATCTTGGGTAGAAATATTGTCTTAGTTTTCTATTGCTTCTGTAATAAAGTAGTACAAACTTAGTGGCTAAAGACAACACAAATTTATTATTTTAAGTTTTGCAGGTCAGAAGTTTGACATGAGTCTCACTGAGTAAAATTAAGATGCCAGCAGAACTGATTTTGTTTTTGAATGCTCTAAGAAAAAAATCCATTTATTAGCCTTTTCCACGGCTTCTGGAGGATGTCTATAGTCCTGGGCTAATGGCCCACTTTCCTCATTTCAAAGCAAGCAAAATGCTTCTCTCGGATCATGACCTAATGAGGTTTCATTCAAGGAATACAAGGTGTTTGACATCTGAAGCTTAATATAATACACAATATCAATAAAATAACAGAAGAAACCACATGATAATATCAATTAGCACAGAAAAAAAAAGAAAAATTTGATATTTTCCAGACAGATTTTAAACCGTTCTCTCTCATGCTTGCTATATTCTAGTCCAGGAATTTTCACTGTGTGTGAAAGTTCCTCTCACTTTTTATATCAGTCTGAAGTATCAAAATAAGACATTTTTATAAAAGAAAATCCCAGAAACAAGCAAGCAAATATTTCACCTGTACTATAGTTATCTCAAGAAAATGATGTTTCCAAAACCTAAATTATACACTCATTTAGAATTACATTACTATGTTTTGATAGTGTCTTTTTTTATTGCATTCATCCTAGTGAGTGTGATGTGGTATTGCATTTCCCTAATGACTAATTATGCTGTGTATCATTACATGTGCTTAGTGGTCATTTGTATACCTTCTTTGGACAAATGTCTATTCATATCCATTTCCCATATTCTACATTGGATTATTTATCTTTTTATAAGTTGATTGTAACAATTCTTTATATACTTGAAGTACAAATCTCCATCAGATGTATGATTGGCAAATAGTTTCTCTGATTCTTTGAGTGATCTTTTCACTTTTTGATGGTGTCCTTGGATGTACAAAAGTTTTCATTCTGATTAAATTCAATTTATATATTTTTATTTTGTTACTTATGCTTTGGTTTCATGTATAAGAAACGATTGCCTAACCCAACGTCACTAAGATTTACCCCGATGTTTTCTTCTAAAAGTTCTATAGGGTTAGCTATTACATTTATATCTATTATTCATATTTTTATTTCATTTTGCATTTGATGTTTTTCTGCATGCGTATACATTGTGTAATAATCAAATCAGGATAATTAGTATATACATGACTTCAAATACTTGACATTTCTTTGTAGTGAGAACATTCAAAATTCTCTCTTTAAGCCATTTTGAAATACACAATATGTTATTGTGACCGATAGTCACCCTACTGTGAACAGAGCACTAGAAATTATTCCTCCTAACTTTGTACCTATTGACCATCTCTCCCCATCCTCCACCCCCCACTATATTCCCCAGCCTCTGGTAACCACTCTGCTACCTTCTACTTCTATGATATCAACTTTTATAGATTCCACATGTGCATGAGAGCATGTAATATTTGTCCCTATATACTTGGCTTATTTCATTTAATATAGTATTCTCTGGGTTCAATCATGCTGTTGCAAATTGCAGAATTTCACTCTTTTTTGGAGTGGAATAGTATTCCATTGTATATGTATACCACTTTTCAAAATCTGTTCATCCATTGATGAACATGTAGATTGATTCTATATCTTGGTTATTGTGAATAGTGCTGCAATGAACAGAGTGCAGATATCTCTTCTGTGTACTGATTTCGTTTCCTTCAGATATATACCCATTATTGTATGTTGAGAATACATGGGGGTTGTAGATAACTAATTTCTTTAGTTCACTTGTCTTCAGGTCACTTAGCAAAAAGAACAAAGATGGAAACATCAAACCTACCTAACTTCAAAATATCCTATAAAGCAATAGTAACCAAAACAATATAATAGTGGCATAAATATTGGCATAAAAAGAGATAAACAGTGGGACAGTCATAACAATTACAGATCATTCTACTCAAAATACTATAAAACAGGAGGTACCAGAAGTCACTGATCTATAGTAATTCCAAATGCAGCATTTTGAAATTTCCTTGACTAGAGCTCCATCTCACTGCTTGGGAATGATTTGTGATAGTTCTTGGCTTCAGTCTCTGGTTTCTGATTTCTTTCCTCTAAGTCATCCTTTCTTTTCTATAAAAAATAATAAATGTATGAAACTGAGCCTGCTTCTGCCAATAATAAATCTAGAGTCCAAAAGCCTTTTCTGATTTTATACCATCTCTGTCCAATTTTGTAAAAGTTGGTGATGATTTACCAATACAATTTTTTTAAAAGAAAATTGTCATCCTTCTGAATCTTATAATTCTCTCCATTAGACAAAAGTCACTCACATCCACAAATCTCTTCAAAATAATCCTTTTCAGTCTTACATTTTCTACAAAGTTGCTATATGACAATATCCTTAAAGTTCTTAGAAATTCTATTGTTTAACAGAAAAGATTTGCAAGATATGCCATTATGATCTGTAGATGAAGTGTTTTTGTGCCACCTGCTTAAATCTTTCTGAGTTGTAATCAAAAAATAGATAGTCATACCTTTATCACACACCATATTTAAACCATTTTCTTTGACAGAACTCTAGATTCTATTTCTTTCCAGAAACCATTTATCAATTTTATCATTAAGAATAATATAATCAGAACAAGAATGAGTTTTTTTTAGATCTATGAAGATCCTTGCACCTTTATATTTGGTAGTTATCTCACTAGCTTATCTCTTTCTCTCATTTTATTATAGACAACAAGAGGAAGATAATCATCACCTTTCACAGTCTACCTGGGAATCTCCTTAGCTAGACCCCCCCTAGGTTAATATTATAGATACTTTTTCTATCTTCCATGTTATAGCAGGTACCAATATTACTAAATTTTTGGCCACTATCGGACAAGTGCCCATTTCCTGCATTTGTAGTATCATTGTCCTCACTTTCCTTTAAGCTTCCTCAAGGGCCATCAGTCTTTTGCTAATATTAATGTTTTTTTTCAAGGTCCTTCTAATTTTTCTCTGCTTCCTACTCCTAAAGTCACTTCTACATGTTTATGTTTTTATTATGGCCTTATTCCTCTATCAGGTACCAAAATATTTTCCAATTATTATTGCTGCATACCGTACCACCACAAAACATAGTGGCAAAGCAAATATGTATTTAATTATCATCTGTCATGGTTCTAGGGATTGATTAGATTAGCTAGGTGGTTTTGCTTAGATTCTCTCAAGCAGTTGCAGTGAGACAGTGGCTATGACAGGAAATCTTCTAAGTCTTTCTCAACTACCTATAAATTCCCTAAATTTTAGAACTCAAAGAATTGAGGACAGGGACTTCTTGAGCATTTTTTTCTGTCTTTATTTGGTCTTATTATAAATTCTCTTCAGAGCCAAACAGAAGCTGTATCAATTTTTACCATCAAAAGGCCTTAAATGCAATTTCCACCACATTTTATATGTTGAAGCATTCACAAGGCCTGCCAGGTTCAACCAAGGAGAAATATGTACCATCTTTTGAAGAAGGAGAGCCAAAATTCTCATAGACTATAAAAGGCCAGATATGTTGCTGGGGCATTTTTCAAAAGTGTAATATATCATACATCAAATCTGCTTCCAAAATTATGCAAAGAAATGTTTCTCATTGCATATAGCATTTTTAGGGGTAGAAGTGGTTTACCGGAACATACATTTGCTATAGAAGTCGAAGCTTCATTTTTGTTATTTGAACCTGTGTCTTTGGTAATCTATTTCAACTCTGAATTCAATGAGTGCTCTCTCTAATAATTTTAATGCCCTTCAGTCATATATACATATGTGAAGAGTTTTATATATATATAAACTTTATGTAAATACATATTATATATAAAAATTATATGTATTTGTGTGTGTCATATCTTTTTTAAGCTCATAGCTTTGCATTCTCCACATTCTGAGTCTCAGAGGTCTTTCAAGTTTTATTCTTTAGGGGACCAATGAAGACTAATACAGTTTCTTTTAGTAATCAATGCTACCTTGAAGTCATTCCAAACAAAAATGCTTTCTGCCACATATTTTCCCAAAGTTATGGACTTTGGCCATAATTTTTCATCTTTTTTTTTCTTTACTCCTATTTAGGCAGCCCTATTTAGTTTGTAACATCCTAGCCTACTATTTATGCTGACTCTTATAATACTTTACACAGCATTATCACTGCTGGTTAAATCAAAGTAGTGTGCCTTCATTCATTTTGTGTTTTCTTTATTTGCTTTAAGGCCAACCTGTTTGATGATGTATTTGTCTTTATTCATATTTATGGGTGTCCTCTAGAACAAGGAAAATGAAGTGAATGAGAGTTCATATGTTCAGACAGAGTAGGCTTAACTCCTCCTCCTTACGTAGTATGGGCACAGTGTTGATAAGGGCTTCTTTGGGCATTGTTTTTCTCACTCCCTGCATTTGTACCTTCATTGAAAATTAGAACCTTCCATTCTCTTGGAAGAATTGGAGAGAAAGCTTCTATCTTTATGCCTTGCTTTCCCACTAGCATTTACCCGATTGTTAAATTTTGGGGGAAAATGGTGGTGTAGCCTTCTTTGGAGGTCTATCTTTTGGTAATATCTTGGTTTTTAGCCTGAAATTATTTTTTCATGAAGTAAGTCTCCTGGGGAATTTTCACAGTGGAGACCAGAAATTCCTCCTACTGTTCTTTGTATGAACAGGCATATAATTTCAGTACGGTAGGGAAACTGTCAAACATCCATTTTTCCCCTGAGTCACAGCATGTTTGTTACTTCAATTACAGCAGCACACATTTTGATCTTTGTGTCCTTCCTCCATGTGTCAATTTGGCATCCCTCAAAACTCCCACAAAACTCTTCTAGGACTAATACAATCCTTCATATTTGCTTATCTTTAATGGCTGCAAATTACTTTCCAAGTTTATTATCTTTATGGAATTTTATAATAAATCAATGATGTTGTCAAGCTGTTGAACTGCTTTAAAAAGAAGGGAACTGAGATTTGAGGAGGTGAAATAACCCCCCAAAATTTACATAGATGCTAATTTGAAGAGCTGAGGCAAGTACCAAGGTCTGCCAATATAAAATTGCACTCAGGAAAATTGTAAACCCTTAAATGCATTTAGGTAATTGAGCTGAAGAGGATGGTGCATTAACCCTGGGAATCTGAGCATTCACATTTGATTCTGCAGGTGGTAACTGTCAAGATGTTTGACATTTTAGCCATTACTAAGTTCTCTTGCCTCTAGGAATCTCAAGGCTCTGTGTTTCTCTAGACCAAGGACATGCATGCAAATGACCCACTTAACTTGAAGAAGGAAACTTTTGACCATTGTGTCCATAGGAAATGTGAAGTTTAAGTGGAAAAGTATGAACTAATTACCACTTTAGCTGTATGAGCAGCTAAGAGTCTTTCACAGTGTTACTAAGGTTTTAACATCATTCCTTCTTTGTTATTTGTCTTTCTTGTTCTACATTCCTTGCTCTTTTTTTTTGCCACATTAGAGAGGCTTAGAAATTGCTTGATGAAATACCTATCCATTCTGGTAAAAGTGCTTCCGTGATTAGATTTCTGGCTGTGTAATTTTGTTTTCATGGTATTCCATCCAGCTCAATAATCAGAAAAGTCATGATAGCACCTCATTCTAGGCCAGGCATTGGGACAAAGCTGACACAATGGTGTAAATGGATTTTGTCATGTGTCACTGATATAAAAAGACTCAGCTATATTCTTCCTTTTTAATAAAGACATTTGGTATCAATTTATTCCAGAGAAGGACATGTGATAATTAATAGACTGAAGATGACCAGAACTGTGCAGAGATGAGAGTTAATTATAATCAATTAATTGGCCAAAGCTACATTTTTTTTTCATTTTGCTTAGATACTTTTGTTTTTCATGGCCTAATGTTTAGAAATGTATAGCTGTCAAAGCAGCTGTGTGGAGCATCTGCTACATAAATAGGGAAGAGCTGAATATGTGAAAACAAATTGAAAACCCAATTCAGTAACAAGAATTGGCCC